>JBBPCZ010000019.1:2857685-2874666 GCA_037974445.1 Brycinus macrolepidotus | reverse complement strand
GGCTCGCAATCTCTGTTCCAGTTCATCCCAAAGGTGTTGGATGGGGTTGAGGTCAGGGCTCTTTGGGGGGGGGGGCAGTAAAGTTCTTCCACACCGAAACTCATCCAACCATGTCTTTATGGACTTTGCTTTGTACACTGGGGCACAGACATGCTGGAATAGAAAAGGTTCTTCCCCAAACTGTATCCACAAAGTTGGAAGCATGGTGTTGTCCAAAATGTTTAATGTGATAAGAAAAAAAATGTGTTCTGATTGGTTTAAAGTGATTCAAATGTGTAGTTATATGAGGAATGAACATCATCCCCATTTCACATTAAACTTGGATTTGTGGAAAACTAGAAAATCCATGTGACCAAACGACATCACTGAATACAATGAACTAATGACTTTTTAAGGCACATGGTTTGATATATTTGAAAAAAGAAAAATTCAGATATGTGCTCTCGCATGTGCTCACACAACCAAAACAGAAGGGAATTGAGCATCTCAGATATGGACATTAATGGGCTCATTTCTTTGTGCCATGGTAACTCCATCTGTACTGCACTGTGATTGGTCAGAACAAGAGAGCATCAAAAAAGCACTTAAACTTCATTTCACATGCTAATTAGTGTTGGATATGCTAAACAAAGGTCTGCTTATCTATAAATATATATATAGTACTGGTTATCTATAAATGCTTATCTATAAATATATAAATATATATATATATATAGTACTAGTCATTTCTTTGGATGAAGTGCCACTGCTTTTATTATATGAGTTTAGGCTACTCTCCTGTCTCCTGTAAATAACAAAAGAGGCTGCTGTCCCTTAGTTTCATTCCTGCATGATGTCATATGCTGGTAATGGACATAGCCTATAAGCTAACACCAGGCCTCCTCCTCTGCTCTACTCAGCCCCTTTACATTCCTCTCTCTCAGCGTGCCATATCCCAAAGAACTCCCCAAAAAATGTGGGGGTAAGAATCGAGCAAAGAACTGGAGACAAACGAAGGAGAGCGGAACTTAAAACTGTGAGCGAAGGGGAGTAGAAAAGAAAAATACAGTGCTTCTTGTCCTTGATTCAAGGTTTGGTTTTGTTTTATGAGGAATAAAGCTGATTCGAAGCCAGCAGAGAATTCCTCATTCCTCATTCCCCAGGTTTCTGCGCTGCTCGCAGCCAGTGCCTTTCACTCTCTCTGACTTACAGTTGTGATGGTGGGAGACTTTGCCCTTTCAGAGCTGACCTGCAGTCAGTTTTATGATACTGGTTTGAGTTGTAGGATTTCAGGGAGGGAGAGTTTTATATCCGTGCTTCACAATGAGAACTGAACTGAGGACCATTTTAAAAGCACCTCTCACACTTTCCTCCTACAACTGCTTTAACCCATGGTTGTCCATGTCTGACATGTTACGTTTTCTTCATAGGTTCTCTGAGCACTATTATGAAGGTATCTTTTAAACCATATGGGTGAAAGGTTATTTTTTTTATCGCTTCATGGAGCTTATGAAATCTAGTCTTTTAGTTGCATAGGATTGCTGATTGCCAGCAAAAGAGAACATACATTATTGAATAAGAATAAGAGTATGACAGTTACATTTAATCACAAAATTTGACTTGCTCATGCAAAGTATAACTGTGCAAAATTTGATCACTGTAGACCAATCAGAAGGAGTTCTGTTCTGCGTTTTTTCTTATCAAACTAAATTTACTTGGACATAAATGGGTTAAACTCTGCACACATGTTTCTGATAGAACCCTGAACGTCACTCTGCTCTCATTCAGAAAGAGAGAGAGAGAGTGAGAGAGAGAGAGGAAAAAAGTTTCCAGTGGAACTCTAAGCAGTTTATTTTCTACATGTCGTTCTCTGGGGTCTGCTTTAAAGGCTGCTCAATCACACTCCGCTGCTTTGTCTGCACTCGGAGAACACAAATGCACAAACCAATGATTTAATCCTCCTCAAGGTCCTCAAAGAAAACTCATGTTTGACTCCCCTTCAATTTGAGTTTCACAAACAAAAGGCAGGAGTTCTGGCACGGAGGGTAAGAGTATGATGTGATACATTGTTGTCACATTTCCATAAGCGTAAAGTCAGCTATCAGCGTTTTGTGCTTTAGCCTGGAGGCCGATATGGAATAGTTGGCAGAGTGCCTCTGTGGCATGATTACCTCTGAGTTCACTGACAGCAGGATGACAGATATACATTTTGTAAGCTGTTTGTGGGGCTGTTATTGGAAATCCTTTCATGTTACTGTACCTGAAACTGAGCTGCAAACTGCAGCATTAAGCATGCAGGTGATAGTATTATGTTAAAATCCCTAACAATGCTGCTTTGTCTGATACACTTCAAATTCAAATTCAAATTCAGATTCAAATTTTATTTGTCACATACACAGTCAAACATAGTACGGCATGCAGTGAAATGCTATGTGCTCTTCAGCACAACACATAGTATTATGCCCCTGCCAATGCAAACTGTTTGCCAGTAATATGGTAATTGGAGATCTTATGGAGATCTTTTCATATCCTTTTTATATATCCCTAAATATTGTGCAACAGAAACCTAAAGATAATTAATTAATTCACCTATTTTAAGATGCTCCCATTGCTGGCACTGGTGCAACTTGTATAATCTCTGAATAAAAGGATTGCCCATACAATGGGTTGCTCTGGAGCAGCTGCACACGGCTACCATGCCCAAGTGTCAGTTACAGGGGCAGATTCTCCCAGTGCTGGGCTATGAAGCAGTGAAACTGTGGTGGAGCTCCACCCAACACCTTTGGGATGAGTTGGAGTCGCGTTTGTGGTCCGCATCAACATCAGTACTTGTCCTCACTTATGCTAATGTGGCTGAATGTAATCAAACCCTCACAGCAATGTTCTAACATCTAATGTAAAGCCTTCTCAGAAGAACAGAGGCTGTTATTTTTCTAAGAAGGCCTTTGGGGGCAATTGGGAGGCGGGGCAGATAGTATAGGTTGAAGGTGTATTAAATACATTGGTAACTCAGGATGTATTTATAACACTATAAACAGCTGTGATTGGAGTGTGTACATAATGTCAGCGGTGTCTGACATGTTTAGGTCTGATGAACTCAGACAGCGCCTTACCTTCTACACACTGCAGGCAAGTATCCTCAGTTAGGGTACACACCACCACACACCTAGATGCCTGTGCCAGGATCTTAAACACAACGTAATCCTTCATGCTTAATTTCCTTTCATCCTCCATAAATCACCATTAGACTTGTGTGGACAGACAGGGAAATGTAAACACCTGTTGTGGTGCGTGTCAGGATTCAAACATGAGCTTTTGTGTGTGTGTGTGTCTGTGTGGGTGTGTGAAGAGAAAAGCTAGAGGAAGAGTAGGTGGGGGTTGGAGTGTGAAATCAGAAGCAGGCCGCAGACAGCTCTGAGAACAGCCTCAGCTGGAACAGCTCTCTAGTAAAAAGTTACTCTTTTTCTCCAGAGTCACAAAAAAGATTGGCCCATCCTTCAGTGCAGGACACAGCAGCTCACGCTTCTTTCACTTGGACACACATCTGTGAAGTACACGTATGTGTGCATGTTCAACCAGACACACACACACACTTCAACTGATCTAAACAGCATGGGCTTATCTGGCTGAACAAGACATCAGCAGCAGGTCATAATGGGTCACAATGAGTCCATATGAATGTATTTGTGTCTGTGTGTGTGTGTGTCTGTGTGTGAGATGATAGTACGCTATAGGCCTGAGTAGACCAGTACTTCGGGGAGATCTGAGCTTGAGCGTGCAATTGTATATATTGCAGTATGTTAGTGATTCCAGTGTTTAATTATTATATATCCTAATATGTCTTCAGTATTTTACATTGTTGGAATATATAGAATATATTCAATTTATTCTATTTAGACAGTACATATTTCCCATATATTATATTTTTGCGTGGCAGTCCAGGCCCCTTGACAGACACAAGCTTGACCTGCTGTGTATTTGTGTTTGAGAATCGCTGGCCTGACCTTGTCTCAGTGTGTTTGTGTGTGTGGTCATGAATGTGTTTGGTTGCACATGCCTTCAAAAGCTTTGTGAACTGTGCTGGCAGGCGGCTGAAATTTATGAGCATAGCAATTGCACAGGATGCTTAGCAGAGACTGCATTTTCCATAATTATAAACCTTTGTGTTTTCATATTCATATTAATATTTTTATTTTTATTTGAGTTGTTTATGGCTTTCGGGGCTAGCTGCGTTAGTGGGTACACTGCACCGATACAAAGTAATGTGCAAAACTCTTATGCAGCCACGAAAAAATGGTCTTGGCAACAAGTGTGTTTTTTTCCTGTAAAAATACTATTCAACACTGGAACACTGGAACAGATCCAATTACAGTAATATGTCAGAAGAATTCAAGTTAATAATATACTGGTTAGAATAAAACAGTTAAAAGAACACAGGTTTTGGTTTCTGATTTAATTTACTGAAGGGCTTATTAGATAAACTCAGTTCTGCATGGTAACTATAGATACTGAGCTTCCCTGTGACTGTTTAGGAAATGGCTAAGCTAACATAAAGAGTAAGTCAATTTCAACCTCCAGAATGGAGTGAACATGTGTATATGCTAAGATCTCTTTGATGCAGACAAACTTCTCCAAATGAGTTTGTATACCATGTTAATGTGTGTAAAGTAAAGTAAAGTGTGTGTGTGTGTGTGTGTGTGTGTGTGTGTGCATTTGTGTGTTTTTAAGCATGTCTATGTGTGTGTTATGGCCCACAGGCTGCTTTAGCTGACCTCTGTGAAAGCGAGCCTCATGACAGAAGGTTTGGCATTGTGTGTGTGCCCGCGCTGCTGTGGAGCCAGTCCGTCTGCCGGCCGGCAGCTTTGCTTGCTTATAACTGCTGAGAACATCCGATCCCCTTGGGGAGGCCAGGGAGGGAGAGAGAGAGAGAGAGAGAGGGAGAGAGAGAGAGAGAGAGAGAGACAGACGGGGGAGAGGTAGACAGAGAGAAGAGAGGTCGAGAAAAATAGTGAGGAAGAGAGAGATAAAGAGAAGTATAGAGCAGTATATATATATATATATATATATATATATAGATAGAGAGAGAGAGAGAGAGAGAAAGAGAGAAAGTGAGGCAGAGAGAGAGAGAAAAGCGAGACAGAAGAGAGAGAGAATGTGAGAGAAGAAAGAGAGAGAGAGAGGGGGGATGTGGCGGTTCTGTAGCACTCTGCATTCTTGTCTCCGCCTTTATCTCTTCTCTTGAATAAGCATTACCTCCTCAGCAGCAGCCATCTCTGTCTCTCTCTCTCTCTCTCTCTCTCTGTGTGTGTGTGTGTGTGTGTGTGTATTTATTTGTGTGTATAAGAGTCAGGGAAAGATATAAAGTGAGAGAAGAGAGTTGAGCCAAAAGCTACATAGAAAGTACAGACATTAATACAAAGATACAAAGAGAAAAAAACAGAATGTTTCTTAAGAAATAGCTTCGCTTCTTCGTCACTTTGCTTGTTGTAGTTACACGCAAGGTCGAAAAGTTCAACGTTTTGTACAAACGGGTAATTCAAGCGAAAGTTAATCAGGTCTCTCCCCACTCCCTCCAGCCTGAAACCTCTTACAGTTGCGTCCTCCTGCGTTACGTTTAAGTGCTCTTGCCTGGAGGCAGTCCTCTAGACTCCACTGGAAATGGGAACCTCTCATCTCATTGCTTTTTTCAATGTGGGACTTGTCATCAGTCTGAGGGTCCTCTCTGCCGGCCCGCTTCACTTATACAGCTTCATCCATCACAATACAGACACGAGAGTAGCCCCTGCGCTTTGACAGAAATGAATGAGCTTTAATTGTGTCCAGACGCCCGCGCCACACAACTGCCTGAAGGCCCTGTGCGTTCAGTCCCGCTTGTCTGTATCTGAGGCATCTCCAGGACAGTAAAGAGCAATTTTATGACCCAAACACTCTTCTTTAAATATACTGTGAAATATTTTGTGAAACTGTGAATGGCAGAAACCCAGTCACAGTCACTTGTAACCCATCTTTAGCTTTAACCCTGTACTCTATAAAGCTATAATGTAGACTGGTTTAATGAAACTGCTTCCCCTTGCAAAAGGTAGTGTCTGTTTTACTGCATGTCTACATTCATCTGCATGCTTAGCTAGGCATTTCCAGCTATGCTAACTTACATTACCTCCATGGCACTAATGACAAGCTTGATGTATTTGAACAATGTTGAGAAGTGCACTGTGGCCCTTGCTTTGAGCTCCACCTTCACATGGCATTGGATTGGTTTAAAATTTCACACTCAGTTTGTTCCCACCCCAATATCTCCACAATCAGGCCCAAAATTCTCATGGTTGTCCTCAGACACTCTCTTAATGAGAATCACACCCGGCTCTGCGAGACTGAAGTAGCATTAAGCACAGTGTTGAAATGTGTGGCACTGTTAGTTTGACACTAACATAAAGTATAACACAACAACATAGAAGAGGTATAATCATAATAAATAATGATAATAAAGCAAAGCAATAAGTCCCTCAAAGCTGTGTGTTAAAGTGACCACTTCACTAAAATCCCTTATTTGTGGTAAAATCACTGTAAAGCATGACCTCAATTGGTTCAAATGAAAATAATGAGCAGAGCTGACCTTTTTTATAGAATATACATTTATTGTAAATGTAATTTATGATGTAATTAACTGTGTAATTCATTATGTTATCATATTTAATAGGTCACCTGCAATAAAACCACAATACAAACTTTAAAATTGTAAGACAGGGGTGTTCAGTCTTCTCTGTAAAGGGCCGGTGTGGCTGCAGGTTTTAAGTCCAACAGTGCAGGAGTATACCTGATCAGCTATTTGAAGCCTGAGACCTGGCTTCAGGTGAGCCCTCAAGCTTCACTGGCATCAGGTGAGCTCCTTCCTGTTAGGAATAAAAACCTGCAGCCACACTAGGACTTTGTGGGTATGTTTGGACACCCATGTGCTAATGTTAACAAAAAAATCACACACTCTAACAGTCGTATGTGAATGAAATCTTTCATAAATAAAAAGGGACACAGAGGAAAAAACAGCTAAAGCAGAAAATGTGGATGGTTCTGTGTTTATATGCTTCATAATCATGGGAGGGGCTGGATATGTTTACTGTATATTCTTGAAATAGCAAGCACTGGCTCTAGTAGAATGCTGTAAGAGGGCTATATTGGTGTGGTAATGAAAGGAAAATACACACACATTCATACAGACAGGGTACAAACATAGGACGAACCTCTTCCAAGGGTCCACTACAGCAGTTTCAGAGACAGCGGCAGTGACCTCCTCAGTGAACGCGTGGAAAGCACTCCAGCCAAGAGTGAGAAGCATATAATGAACTGATGGCAGTTAAAAAGTGGGAAAGAGAGGCCAAGAAGAGAGAGCAAAAAGTGGAGAAAAAGAAAAGAGTGAAAGGAGGAAAAAAGAGCGGACGAAGAGAGGAAAGCAGGGTCAGAGATATTAGCAAGGGACAACATGACCCGACATGAACTCGGTCATGAAACCGAGGCCTTGGGCACCACAGCTTATTTCAGGCTGTTTGTTTTGATATAGAGCTGTAGGACTGCTATTCTTGGGAAGGAGAAAAATAAAAAAGAAATACAGTTGAGAAGAGTTTGTTTTTGGCTGAATTAACTGAAATGCTCTTACACTAAGCCATGCAGGACATATGAGTAACTAACTGTGAAAAACACAAGCCTCTCTTGCGAAACTTCCCACATAAATTTTGCCACGAATGCTTTTTCCTGCAGTGATGAATGCAGTTATAGATAGAGTAGCTGTGTGTCATGTACAGTTGGGCAGGGCCTGAAGGCTGTAAGGACTGTATGACTGGCAGTATGGTAACCATATCGCACAGTGTCATAAAGGCAAATTCAAAAGATTTAGAAGCAAATTCTTGTAACACTTGTAACAGTAGTGTTGCGACCACAAGAACTAGTGAAGAAACTCAAAATCGGTGGAATGGAGAAGAGAATGACAACATAATCAACATTTTCAAATGCTCTGCGTTTATTTAAAAAATGCCTTCCAGTGCAAGTTTGCCCATAAAATGCAAGAGGTTGTCGAGGTATGTGTCTAAATAAGAGATGAGACACCAGTTGGCCCGTTCTCAAGTACCCTGCAGAACTAGAAATGAACTTCTTTCTACATCTAGCATTTATCAGCATAGGAACTGAAGGTAGTTAGGTTCTATTTTTCTTCTTTCAGTCTAAAATAAAATGATAAAGCTGAAAGTTCAAGGTGTGAGCAACAGCAAATCAGTTCACAGCCCAAAGCTGTCAACAACAGAATTAAATCAAATGGAAAAATGCATTAATAACTCAGTGTGAATGACTAAAGTGGAAGAGAATAAAATGTAGATTCCATTCCTTATAAATATACTCGCGTAGAGGCAAAAGTATTACAAAAGTGTTACACAGAGACAAATAAGGAGGAGTGATGCTTACAGAGTTCCACCATTACAGAGCCTGTAAGCCAATCACATTGCAAGATCAGAACTAAATGTGGTACAACTGAAAATCCATTAAAATGTACTAAAGTGCATACAGGTAAGTAAATAGAACTCTGCTCACTACCCACCTCTGCCCCAATTGAACCACCCTCCACTTTGCCTTCGTGTATTGCCTGGTATTCGTGTATTTGTTGGCCTTCCAAAAGACTAGCAAACTAGATTTAGAACTAGTGCTGACTACCATGACTCTGTCTATGCGAAAGCCGGAGCTGTCCTTTTCACAGAAACACGTTACTAACCCTAGTGACAATGAAAAAAAGTCTCCTTCACATGTGTTCAAGTCTATTTCTCCTTGAAGTTCTATGTAAGAATTAGAAACTCTGTGCTCTGATTTTATTACCTTACATCCCACAGTTTAAGAAGCGTTCATACATGACTAATTTGCCATTAATGGGGGACTCTGGATGTTCATTCAGTGTTGGTAGCCCAGATGACTCACTCTTGCCCCTGACCCCTTTGGCCCCAGTGTATTCTGAGAATGATTCTCCTTCATCTGCACAAGCGAAATGTCTGAGATTCGTATTGGCGGCACTTCAAAGCCCCCAGCTGTTCACCTCGTACATCATCACTGTGCTCCGTCAATGCACTTTATCAGCACTGCTGACAATATTTCATTAGCAACTTTCAGAGTGAGAAGCTCCTTGAGTGATGCACACCCATATTTCTGCATTCTATCATGACGTTTATTATGAGAACTGTCAAAGCTAAAGCCCCATTCCCAAGGCTGGGGATGGAGGTGATGAGATATCAGATAAGCTTTTGGGTGCTACTCAACAAGTTTTTGTTCTTTAAATAAATCTTACATATGGGCACAAAGAGAACTTCCTGCAAGGTTGCCGTTGAATTAATTATGTTAACTGGTTATTAGTGTTATATTATTCTTATATATTACTTTTATCAGCATATAACAAGTTATTAGTCTTATTTCACTTTCATCAGCATCTTAACTAGTTATTAGCCTTTTATCACTTGCATGCTAAGTAGTTGTAAGTTTTAGTTTTTGAAATGGTAACTTTTTAAAGAAGAATTCCTGTGGTTTCAGCAATTATAATTGCTGCATAATTAAATCATTTATGACAAAGCTGATCAGTAGTTTCATGTGGGGTGTTGCCTTGTAGAGAAACTTACTGATTAGGATGGTGTTTAGAACCAGGGATTGCGATGCCTGCAGTGCGAATGAACAGTGAACCTTTACAAGTGTCATATGTATCGTTAATAATGGTAAAATAGTGATAAATATGAAAGTTTTCTTGGGTGCTGTTTTGCCTTCTGCATGAATCTCTCCATTGTGAACATATTGCAAAATATGTTTTAGATCAAAGTCTTATCTCAAAACTAAAAGCATTATAAAACAATGTCTCAGGCTTCTGGCAGCGTGTTTGTAACTATTTTAGGTAATAACTTTCTACGAGGGAGCTTTCAGAGGCATTAAATGCTTCAGATGCCTGGTTCCTTTCACCATTGTGAACTGTGAACAACTCTGTGCATTTTCCTAGAATGAAGCAATTCACATCAGACCACTCTGAATGTCTTTACATCTTAAGTAATTTACTCATTACTTAAATTTAAGTAATTTAATTATGGATAAATTCTGAAAAAAAAAAACTGTGGAATTCCCCTTTCATGAATGTTAATGTGAGGGGATATTTTAGTCATTTTGTGTCATTTCTATTGGTTTATTCATAATGAAATATTCACACAATGTAGTGTGTATTTTCACACAATTAAATTTTCACACAAAATGCATTTTTAAATAGAGTAAAGACAGTGACATCATATTACTCCTACAGATCTCAGTTCAGAAATGTATTTAATTGTGTTGTTGTGTCAATATATTATATTGCTGGGTTGAAGCATATGGCCACCTGTTCAGTGTCAGAGTGTGTGTGTGTGTGCTCATCTGAACTTTTCATGGCCTAGATTACACTTATTTTTAGAAATAGTGTCTTGTACCACTATACCCTCAGACTGTTTGCAACTGTCTGAGAGTGAGATGCCAGACTTTTATTGCTGATAATAAATAATATGAAGAACTAAAGAGGAGCCAGAATTCTAAACACGGCGCTGGGCTGTAAGGCGAGCTTCTATTTCACATTATGGTTTTCATTTAGTGCATTTCTTTACCACACTCATGCCATACAGCTAGCGGGCAAATCCTTGGGAAACAGAGGATGTTTCTTTCCGCCACTTTTTTTTACCTTCCGACATCTTGAAGAGCAGATGTTTGCTTCGTTGTTGAGCGACCCATAGACAAGACAAACCTCTTGGTGCGTCAGTGGGCCGGCTTTGTAGTTTTCCACTGTACAGGTTTCAGTGTTTAATCAGCCAGTTGTGATGACGCTTTTCATCAGAGACATTGCAGAGGAAAGTCTTCTGCCCTTCATCAAAACGGCCTTTGGGAAAGCAGTGCTATTTTGCAGCCATTAGAAGCCATGATCTTGAAAATGACAAAGTGGCAGGGTAGTTCCAGTCAAAAAGGGCACCTTTGTTAGCCTTCTGTTGTCTGGCTCGATGAGGTGAAATTAAGTTATTCAGTTTCAAACCTGTGCCCCAAGCAGACAGAGGGAGAAAAAAAATCTCTTTTGTGTGCCACAGACGAGTCTCTCTCCATCCTGCCTGGCCCCCACCCTCCACCCCACCTTTTTTTTCCTTACATCTTCCTTTTTCGCTGAACAAGGGTTGACAAGTTCTTGTCGTTCCTGGCTGGTTCTAGAAAGATCCAACAAAAGCCCCCTTGTTCCTGACTTACCCCTGTCAGACAGTGCACTTTGATATTAAAAACTCCAGAGTGAGGGAGAGAGAGAGAGAGAGAGAGAGAGAGAGAGAGAGAGAGAGAGAGAGAGACGGAGGGAGAGGGAGAGGGCAAGGGAGGGAGTGAAAAGATGAAAAGGATGAAAACAAACTCCTACTGTCTCCTAAGCCCGTGTCTGTAGGTGTAACCCCATAATGGACTCACAAATATTTGTCCAGTCAAAACAAAATAAAAACGGCTCTTTGACACGTTATATAGTGGGCTTAGTCAGTTGCAACCTGTGCGTCTCTAGCTTGTCTCCTCATAACAAACACTGCCGTCTACACTCGTTTAGTGGTAACAGTGATGGCATTGACACTTACAGTACCCGCTTTTCTAACAGAATGTCTGAGCTCCCCTCTCACCTCTGCACGTAGCCAAGGCTGAAAATGCCACTCCACACTGTAAGTTCACCTCTCTGGCTGAGACACTGAAAAACAAAAACAAAAAAAAAACAAAAAACAAAAATACTCAACCAAAATCTGCACCCAGTGCAGCTTAAAGTGCACCAGTAAGGAGGGTAAACCTCGCAACATGCCAGACTATACCTGTTAGAATCTGAAATAGGCCTGTATTTACCAGATACCATCTCTGATGAGGACTCCAGTCTGTCTTGTGTAACATGTACACATTGGTAGTTATTATAAGCAAGAACCATTTTTAGCAGCCTAAAATACATCTAACAGGTTAGAATGCAGTCATGCAGGAGAGACCGTTTTAACACCAACTCTACAGGGGTATGCTGTAACATTACATAGAGTACAAAATAAGATACTGAGGCACATTTGTACAGACCATTTTTAAAAAAACGCAAAGCAGGAAACAGCAAAGCATTGATATTTAAGCTATTAGTCTATAATAAAGCATTTATAAACCAAATAGTGTAGTAATACAGGACTCGTGGTGCTAAACAGCCAGTTACCTCTTGCATTCAATGTAGCACTTGGTTTAATCCATTAAATGGGTTACTGTTTTTCATTATGAATTTTAGAAAATGACTCTGTTGAGAAAATAAAAATGATTTATATTGTTACTTTGGCTTAAAAAACATTTTCATGTGTTCATTTAGCTCAAAATGCGGATAAAAAAGGCAAATAGAAGTAGTGAAACTATGAATGTTACAACTTACCCCATGTTATAACCCTCCATGGACTTTCCCCTACACTGAATAAGGGAATTTACTTGGCTGCAATATATATGACATCAACACACATTGCCACAACTGTGTAAACTATAAACCTGTTGCAAGGGAATTTTACTATTTACAAGTAATAGATATGTTTAAATCCAGTAAATTAATGTATTCCTTCACTTGTATCATTTTTTTCCAGAACGGACCAGAATGATTAAAGTATAATTAGTTGCCAAAGCCTGCAGGCATGGATGTGTTACCAAAAGACATCTTTGTTATCTCTCAACCAAGAACAACAGGCAGATTAAAAGACTTAACACTTTGTACCAGACTCCGGTTCTGGCAGCTGTATTCCCTGTAGCCTACAGAATGAGTAATGCATCTGTGGCTTTGGTGCAAGCGACTTTGTCTTTTCTTTCTTTGTGAGTGGAGAAAGAGTGTGGCATAGGAAGAGTGTGGCCGAAGACACAGGCTCCACACTTCGCTAGCAGCTACAACAAGCCTCGGCACGCCCTGGCCTATCCAGAAGAATGCAGAAGCAAGTGTAATGAGGCCGAATTTTCTTTTGCTTTCTTTCCTTTTTTTCTCTCTCCTCCCTCCTGTCTCTCTTCTCTTGTTCCAAGGCGCCTGCTATTACACTGATTCGGGGAGCCCTCTGGGCAGCTATTACGCCGTTTATATTAACTCTGGATTGCTTAATTTTGTTCATAAAAGCAGAAGACGACAGACGATTGAAGGGCTATGCTGACAGCGCTGTGATACTAAAAAAGAAAAAATGGACAGTAATAGGCTAAATGAAAAAGGGATTAGCCTGAAAAAATAAGAACAGAGAAAACAGGCTAAATTAAAAATATTTAAAGACATGGAGGGATGTTAGTGGTCTATTACCACAAGACTACACGACTGTAATTTTAGCATTTTAGTCCATGTATCTTAACTTGCTGTACAACATTTCTATAGTCTTTAGCTGATATGCATTTGCCATGATTTATTTCCCATTTATTGTTTGTTTCTATCCATATTGAAACAAACCCTGCCTCTGAGTTTGTCTGAATATGAGTGGGAAAAGTAAACAAGGCCTCTCCCGTAGCCTCAGGCTCATTCCTAATGGGGACTCTGGGTCTTGTTAATCACTGTTTGAACATTGTCATGGCTGCCAGACTGCCGCCACTCATACCTGCAGCCACAGGAAGACTCATCAATCTCTCTTGAAAGATTCTGTGAGAACCAGGAAGAAACTGCAACAGCAAACGAGCGAAAATAAGACAAGTAGAAGAGTTGGAGAGGTTGGGAGTGTTTCTTTTCTCTTTGTATTCTTATCGGCCATCTCATCTCCTGTGTCATCTGAAACAGCACAATGCAAAATGGACCATGGATTCAAGTGGTGTATATATATATATATATATGTATATATATATATATATATATATCTCCACCGCTTAAGTCCATAAATAAATATATAAATATGTATATAAAAAACTAAGGAAATCCATTCTGAGATCACAGGCTTTGTGTTGGATTTGGATGCTTAGCCATTATTGAACGGGGCAGATGGAAACACTTTCTGCCTTTCACTAGGCCCAGCAACGATCTGGAATATATTTCACCAATAAGCAGCTTTTACTACCTTAAGGCGGAATCCTGGTCTCAAACTGCAGATGCTACAGAAGTTTATGTTGAGTCATTACCTTGCAGCTGATTTTTAGGACGACTTCAGCTTTGATCCAGGTCTAAATGCCCATATACAGTCATATACAGAGTGACTTACCTGCAGCGCAGGTGGAGCAGTTGCGCTGGGGCCTGTGACGTGTGTTTAGTGGACATGTTATTATTGGAACTATAATATCTCTACTTGTGCAATTTTACACCTCTGATTCATGAGTAACTCTGATAGCCAGATTATATATAGAGTTACACAAAGTAACGAGAGCTCAGTACCTTCTTTTTGTAAATGAACTAGCACTGGGTTGACAGTGTATTGTGTGTTTAAAAAAAGATTGAATTAAATAACAGCAGCAGCAAAAAAGACTTGTTAATTATGTTAATTATGTGCCCATTGAACATACATTTGCTGTTTAGACAATGACAAATATTTTACCACACAGTTATTTCCTAAATTTGAGCAGTAACTGTGCCAAAGTGGATAAGTAAGCAAATTCCATTGTAATTTTCTTTTTGTTCTTAATTCTTGCATGGAGGACCATTAATGTTTTTTTTTTCTGGCGCCCCATAAGATCCTAGTCACACCACTTGTCGTATTTCTTCAAGATACATCCTGGGTATCCCCTACCCCTCCCCACCCCTGCTTCCCTTCCCCCTCTCTCCTCAAGGTCCTTACACTCTGGTGTTGACAGAAGCCAGCATTCAGAGTCAGTCAGTTTGGGTCTTAACAGGGCCGAGCTGAAAGACATGTCCAGATTAGGGTGCTGGAGTACCCTTTTGTAGGATGGCACAGGACAAGCGAGGCACTCAGGGGTCCACTGCTCCCCACAGCCTCGAGCGCAGCTCAACAAAAGAAGAGAGGAATGCGAGCCAGGGCTTGAGTTACGGAGCGGCTCAGGAATAAGACAGGTTATTAAGGCAGGGGCGCTGCTGGGGCCTTTTAGAGCCTCCAGCACTGTTTCTGTTCAGGTAAGAGGCCCATGGGCCCCACCAATAGAGGAGATAAAGGGGGGAAAGGATCAGAACACCACTTTACTATAGTCAAAAGTCACCATGATATTACCGTGATTGGTTTATTGTCAGGTGTGAAGTTAGAACAAAGAAGGACTTAGATAAATGGTTTAAAAAAGGTTTAACAAAACTACATACTTTCAAATGTCATATCAGCTAGATAATTAAATAAAAAATTTTTATTTTCGGTACATTATGTCATTTCACTATTTAAAGTCATCTGTAATGTGTTTTTCATTTTTCATTTTTCATATATTTGTGTATTATTTGTGTTTCATTTTTACAGCTGTTCTCTTTTATTGTTTGTTCATGTTTCTGTCTTTTTTGGCCTGGCTGTCTGTCTGTTTATCTATCTATCTGGTTATTTGCTTTTCATTTGACTTATTTGTGTGTTCAGCCTTTAAAAAACAATGTATTAGTAACCATTAAAGGTGTACTTGATATCTTGCTCGTCCTGTCCTAGAAGTACTACAAGTTCATCATGGAGATGCTTTTCTTCTGGGTGCTATGGTTACACATGAACCCCTTCTCTGCAGAGACACTTGCACTTCAGTGAAAGTATAATAAAGTAGCAGAGAGATGTATGTTTGTGTATAGACTGCCTTGAAACATTGTAGAAGTTATAATTGAGCAAGTTACTTTTTCAGCAAATGTATGTATTGAGAATGAAATGCATTTGTGCTGAGTGGTTGGGCAGCAGGTTAAATGAGCATGGCTACAACTGATGACAGATTTAATCATGTTTTTGCAATAACAGCAGACAAATCAGCTAAATTTGGGTCTGTTTAACAAAGCCAAACTACAGCGCATTCATGGCTGTACATTTGGTTCCTGCTCTTGTTTTCCATTGCAAGTCAGAAAACAGTAAAATAAACAGCATTGTTGCCTTAATCAAAGCCACTGTGTGGCAGAGCTTGGCAGCTTCACTCTCTTTCTCTCTCTCTTTCTCTCTCTCTCTCTCTCTCTCTTCCTCTCTCATTTTCTCAGCCCAGTAGGCACCAGCAGCACTTAAGGCTTCTCCCGTGGTTTCTCTTACTGGATTCCAGAGAGTTTTAAGGGCACAAGCTTTTCCACAAATTAAACGAAAAAGCACAACACTCTTTCTTTCCCCTCTGTCTTTCTTCCTTTCTTCTTTCTTTCTTTTTTTCTTTTCATTTGTTTTTTCCCCCCAGTAAGGTCAGTCTGAAACCATATGTACTTGTGCATGTGTTTGTATGTTCCATGCAAATCCTCTGGTTCTAAAAGAAGGACAGTTATATTATTAAGGCATCAGGGCTACTTTCAAGGATAATGCTGACGTTCCAGCCAAATTTGACTGGCAGCTTCCCTCTCATGTTCGCCCCATTCCCTCACAGAACTGCCTGAGCCTAACATACTCAAAATGCCTCCAAAATGCATGCCCAGGAATGAGCCTTTTCTGCTGCTCATATAGTTTGAGAATGTAGAACACAGCAGGGGTGTTCTTTACTGGTCTACAATGTTCTTGTGGTCACAATAAAACCTTGGATCTCCAGTATATTCCAAGTCATTTTGTGCCATATCTGTTGGACTATGAAATGGTCACTTGACGTAAAGGGAAGCTGGAATTTGAATTAATTTGCATTAAAAAAGAAAAGACAAGTAATGATATGAACATGCACTCAGTTCATACACATGCATAAAAGCACACAAACATAACACCCCGCACCACACACACTCATCCAGGTATGTTTCTGAAGACAGAGGGTTGTGGTGTTGTGCCCCTGGAATGTGTAACCTGACCTCAGAGCCAAAGCAGAATCTCCTCACTCATCTTTCTCCACAAAAAGAGGGGCTCCAAATCCCTTAACACACACACACACACACACACACACACACACACACACACACACACACACACACACACACACACACACA
>JBBPCZ010000019.1:2826271-2837384 GCA_037974445.1 Brycinus macrolepidotus | reverse complement strand
CAAGAGCTTGCATGGCCTAGCACTATGGCCGAAAAATTCCACTGAAAATTTACGAGACCATTTTGAATTTAGGAGTCCAACAAAGGAACCCTCATAACCTTGAGGAACCACAATGCTGCAAAAAAGCTAATTGTTTCATATGTCTCAAAACTGTATTTGCCTCTAACGTAATACTAAAGTATTAATGCTATTAATCTGTGGTGTCGAAATACTTTTTCTCCTTTTGTTTTATTATCAATGTTTAAATCTTCATGCTTGTTCATGCATAGTTTTCTTCATAATCATCAGTACAAGGTCAAACTACATTAAACACTTGTATTCCTTGACTGTATACTCATAGTTACACTTATGGCACTAGAGTCGTACATCATGTAAGTCCAAAACCTTTTATGAATGTAACAAAGTAATACATAATGTTTTTTTCCCCCCAAAACTGCATAGGCCTGTGAACACAAATGTGAGTTCTGGGTGTATGTATATTTACTAGAATAATTACACTCATCCCAGGAGGTAACTGAGAACATTCTGAAGAACATCTAATGTCCCATTTGAGAGCATACAAAACATCCGTGTGGTTTCTGGAAGACTTTGAGTTCCCCTTATTTCAGAGCAGATCATGGGTACATGCTCCCACACATGTACACACAAAGCAAGGGAAGAAAGCTGGGAGCAATTACACCACTTTGCATCTCTTTAACCCTTCCACCTCCCAACAGCTCCGTTTATCCATTAGGAAAGTAGCAGGTGTTATTATCGCCATTATATTCTCACAACTGTCTCGTCTATATGTCAGTCTCCTCAGACACTGCCAGCACTCAGCAGAGGTGGTCTCTCTCAGCCTGAGCTCGAACAACCAGGAAAAAGTGTCACACTGGACTTTCAACTGAACCAGGCAGCTCTCCTTACTGCAATCTATAACTGCACTACACTGAACTAAATGTATCGTCTGTACCAATGTATTACTGCAGTATACTGTATATCATACTAAATCACTGGTGTTCTCAAACTATTATGTACTAAAGGTGTAACGATTTCAGTACAGTATTGAGAAATCTGTACTGTAATCTGTATTTGGTTACAGAGCATAATTTGTCTTGTTTAATTGCACTAAGCATATTAGATGTGAGAAAAAAAATTAATTAAAAACTAAATATTGTATATCTTGAAAATGTTCTATTGCAATATACTTTTTATCACTCATGCCTAGCCTCGCATGCTCGCTTATGCTGTGTTTGACATGAGCTTTTAACAGCTGTAGTAGACCACAATTTGAGTAGCTCACAAGGCCTTGGATCATCATTAAATCTGATCTGAAATCAGCACTCTTGGTCTGGAGACCCTTCATAAATTCAGGCTAGAAGTAAAGAAGGTGGGGAAGTGCTAAACCTTTGAAGCAGAGCTGTGTGATGCTGCTGTGTGAAGCACATTGACATTAAAGCCCACAGTCAGATCAGGAAGATTCAATGGTGTCAGCAAACCGCACTCAAACAGCGGATCAAAGGTGATAACTCAGGAGCATGACCAAATGAGATCAGTCAACAGAGTGCTTTTCAGACTGTCTGTCTAAAAGATGGAGAAAAAAAAAGACTACCTCAACTGGCACCGGGTCCTTTCAAAGTAAACACACAAGACAGCCTTTTATTTCTGCGCTCCGTTTTGTTTTGCTTCATTGGTAAACTTCTTCAAAAAGTAAGGTGTGCACACACACACACACACACACACACACACACACACATGCCCAAAGGCGTTCCCTTTGAATGTCCACGCTTGCACATAATGCCCTGTTAAAACTGCAGCACAATCACTTGGGTAAACAAATGCATTTCATAGGTCTTTTCTCATCCCGTGCTCTGCAGGGCAAAGAGCAAGATTGTTCACCAACAAGGAAAGTGCTCCATGGTAACCACTCCAGAGCTATACGCACGCTTCTCCTCTCACTGAGGAATAAGGAGGATCAAAGCCAGGCCATGCAGCTTACTCAGACACTGCGGTTGGTAATGACTGGACAGAACTGTAGACAAATCAATTTTTGTACATCTTAATAGAAAAAAAAACATTTTGTAACCTACAAACTTAGAAATGAATTTATAGTTTCCTTGGGCCAAGGTGGTAGCATGGGACATTAGGGATGTATGATGATAAGCAAATCACACTGATATCGGCAGATCATCAGAAAAAAAGATGGGCTATGGACAGATGTTTAGATCTGGCTGTATCTGAAGCCAACTTTTGATAAAGCATTTATTGTACCCTGAAAGAGCATTTTGGCAACGCTGGGCCACTGTGATCACATTCACTCCAATTATAACCCTGTAGAAACAAATTTATTTTTCTGTGATGTTGATCCAGGTAGGTGTAGTTTCAACATTTTATAAATGTGGAATGTAAATAAATGTATCAACTTCAGCACATATGTGCACGAAAAATTCTGGATTTGAGCACTGGCATCAATCTACAACTGCCATACTAAAAGAGCAATCTACAACTGCCATACTAAAAGAACAATCTTGGTTCTCCTGGTGTAGGAACCACTTCTCTGGAGTGATGCTATAGAAGAACCACTTTTGGATTCCTGAAGAACTTTCAAATAGAAGGCTTTTATCAGGCTAGTTATTGTAAATGAGAAGTTCAAGTGTGAACTTTTTAAAAGTACTTCCACATAATCCATAAACTGTGTGCACTGTTTCTTGTACTGCTCCTGACAAACAGAAGAATTACACCTTCTGGGATAACGTGAAAAGAAGTAAAAGAAAGAAACAGAGGGGTTAAAGATGGGACCACCCCCATAGCTCCTGCCCCAACCCTACCGCCCCAGCTCTTCAGCAGGGTGAGCTGGGAGTAATTACTACTAAAGTACACAAAAAGGTCTCGAGAGTTTCAATGACAATCCACTCTTATTATGCAGTAATGCTTTTAAAAGCACCATGCGGAGAAGAAAAGAAAGAACAAGAAGAGAGAGAAAAGAACAGCCCCGGGGCAAAAACTCACAACCAGAAAGAGAGAGAGCAAAAGAAAGAGAGAGGGAGAGACAGGAAAACGGCAGCAAAGCAGAGAGGGCCTGTCGCCTCTTCCCACCAAACTGCAGGCCCATATCCCTCTCTTTTTCATCCCCCCTCTAATCCAGGGAATTCTGAAAAGATGAACTCATTCCTCCACAACTCAGAAAGAGAGAGAGAGAGAGAGAGGCGAGCAAGAGACAGAGAGCAAGAGAGAAAGGAGGGGGAGTTGGAGTCTCTTATCCTGTGCCAAGGATTAGATTCCCCTCCAGCTATTAGACTCTACCACTGGCCTGACAGGCAGAGGGGGAGACAGACTGAGAGTGTGTTTGTATATGTGTGAGAGAGAGAGAGACATGGGGAGAGAGAAAGAGAGTGAAGGGGAGGGAGGGAGGGAGTGAGGGGCAAGGGCAAAGAGGAGGGAGGAAGGGAGAGGAAAGAGAAAGAGTGCAGTTTTATAGTGGACAGAATTCATCTTTTGACGCCACTCTTGACAGACTGGAGCATTCTTTTTCCTACTCTGGCTGGACATCGAGGCTGCTGTTGGGGGACTGCAGGGTTCTTTTGAGTGGGAAAAACTGAAACATAATAAACTGAACCACAGCGAGCCAGGTCCCCCCCTCCAGCCAACCCCCCGCTCCAGCCTCGACGTGGTACGGCTCTGATTTTTAGACAACTATCACTACAAGGCAACTTACAACTCACTAACATGCCGCATTTAGGCTGGCGTCTGTGCTATCTCTGCCATCAAAGACTGCTCTATCAGCCAGATGCACTAACCGGCCCTGTGCTCTCACACAGATGGATTTCTCTTTCTCTTTCTCCCTCTCTCTTTCCCTCTGCCGCCTCCTTCTCTCTCTCTCTCTCTCTATGGGTCCTGATATGTGTTTCAGTGACATTAAGAAAGCCTGAATGAGCACAGACCAGAACACACAAACAGGTCAAAGTAAAACAACCTTTCAAAGACCAACAGCAGCAGTCAGCAAAAACTAGAAACAGTCTGATACGAATATTTTGTCACCAATACGAATTTTGAGGAGCTGAAAATTCCAACAGCCCATTATATCAGCTGATATAATTTCATGCAGTAAAATATACAGACTTCAGGCAACGGTTACTTTTTTTACTTTTAATGATGAGACAATAGATCTGTCAGGGCCTTCTATGCGCGAATCCTGGTCCTGAAGGACCCCTTCCCAGCACATTAGCGTGTTCACTTCTCTAACACATCCGTTGGAACAGGAAACACTAAAATATGCAGGGGAGGGGAGCACTCCAGGACCAGGATTGGAAACCACTGCCACACATTCTTTCTAACCTGCCTGAAAGGCTGCAGAATTAATAATGGTTAACTAATAGTCATTAGACAAAATACCTACTGCAACGAGATTGCTGCATTTTGTGATATGCCAATGTACTAAAATACAGTGATGGTTTTGTGGTTAAAGCTTAGATTGCACTGTTCTGACGAAAAATGAATTTCATTTGCGTCATGTGAATGGACTGATTCATCAAACCGCACACAAAAATCCATCTAGACCATCTATATATTTCGTTGGCATGCTCACAGCACAAAGATATGTGACAATGATAAACAAAGAATATATTGTAAAACCCTATTTACTAACTGAAGTCATAAGCATGATCAGTAACCAGTGCACTCGGTAGAAGACTGAAGAAATCAAGCAAGCTGGAACTGAATTACTCAGCCAATGCCTTAATCCTTGCTCTAAGGCTCTGTGGTGTTAATGATGGACTTGGACGCTTGGTAAGATGACCATAAGATTCACACCTCGGCCTCATTTAAAGCCCGGCTCTTGGCTCCTCCAGCACAGGTCCAGCCTCGCCCCGGCCCCCAGCACTCACTGCTGTTCACACTTCAACACATGAGGCGTCTGAGGCCACAGAAACAAGCAAGCCAGCCTGTCTGGAGGAAAGTGTACTAGGGACTAGTCGCTATTATGAGAAACCCTTGTAACTCCATTTTTTTTCAGTTTTCAGTTTTTCACTCGGAACAACTCCATGATGAATGGACCAATGGAAAGTGTGAAAAGCAAACCTGTTAAGTTTTATTTTAAAATACATTTTCAGGCGTCAAAGTAGTTAGTGAATAACAGTTTCTAAGATAACTGAATAATAAACCAGAATTTTAAGGAGTTAGGAATGTTTTATCCTTTAATTAAGTAACCGTTTCTGAGATACAATGTTTCCTTATGACAGGAGGAATGAGTAAGCCTTCTCATTTTTACAGGTGAATCCAGTAGTGGATTGAGCCAGAGGGACAGGGGAAACCCAGACACTGTTCTGCTGCCAACAGCGCAAGCAGAGAGCTGTGCAGAATTCTTGGAGCGACCACAGAAAGGCAAACTACACTTCCCATCACACACCATGCTTTCCCTCAATGCATGTCCCACAGGTGTGCCACAGCATACTGAGAAAACCCTTATGAGTTCATCAGCAGGAACAGTAATCCTTATATCCGTGCTCCAATCCAAACACACATCCTGTGAGTAAGCAGGCGATGGGCTCTGGCAGTTGAATAAAACACTGCAAATACGCCTTTATGTAAGAGTGAGCTGCTTTAAGACAAATGCTGTGAATCTAGGGAGTGTGTGTCTGCGAGGTGAAGGACACACACTTGGCTCGTGGTTGCCCAACTATTGATCGACCTGCCGGATTGCATACACTCAGGAAAAATGTGTTCTGTCAGGACGCCGCCATCCATGTGCTCTGTTTCAATCACAACAACTCACAACTACACACACATGCAGAGAGTGAGGCCAAGGAGAGGAACGACAGATTCATGTCAGATAACCCTTGGAGGCCAGAAATATTAGAATTTTGAAATTAACATTTTTTAATTTATTGTTAATAATTATTTTGCAATTACATTATGCAAATAATTAAGCACATAGTTACAAGAAGTTACTGTTACATAATGAAATATTTATCTTCTGAGCACATTATATATGGACACATTTAAGTCTGCAATTATGACATTTTACATTTTTTATTCATAACAAGAATGTTTTTTTTCGTTCTGGAAAATAAGACAATATGCGCAAAAAATAACTTGGGAGATACTAGTAGGCAATTTCATGTTAAGAAATCACTCACCCCTACACAATTCACAATACTTCACAATTCAATATTCGCAATTCAATATTCTCCCAATATTTTGGAAATCATTTGAATGAAGAAAAATGATGACCACGGTTATGCTGTTGCACTGCTGGCTAAAGACACTAAAGCTGGGAAACAAAAGTAGTGCTGCAGTTGGTTGCTTGGGTGCTACCTGTTTGCCCACATTGGTGTTCAAACTATTCAACTGCATTAAATACCATAATAATAGAATATTCAGTCTCAAGAACACAGACACAGAGAGTCTACTTTTTCAACACAAGAACAAGTAGCATGGTTTTTCCACTACTGATGGGTATTCCAGTTCCTTTTTTGGTTGGGTATTCCAGTCCCTTTTTTATATTTAAATTAGGTTAAAATCAATTACTAAAATTAAACTTGATTTAAGTTTATGTTCTTGGTTGAATTGGGTTTTGCAATCTGAATGATAAACAGGATATCCGCTAGTCACTTTGAGCATCCCTGAAAGAGAACCCACACCAGTAGGATCTCATGAATGCACAAAAGCTTGTAACTGTATTGTATATAAAATAAAAAAGTCTGTTTTGCATGTATGTGATTACTTGATTATTTGTCAAAATAATGGTTATATGACTCTTTTACTAATATAATCAGCAGTGAGTGACCTCATTTCAATATTAAGATAAGTTTCAAGGTTACTTTACTGTCATCAGCACCTGTGTACAAGTATGTAGTGTGATGAGACGTTGGTCCATCAGCCATGGTGCAACATATAGCAACTTTCAACAAAGTGAAAGTTACGACAGAAATAATACAATAAAAAGACATTACAGCAGTGTAACAGTATAGTGTGAAAGGGATGTAAATCCTCCAGAATGAATAATATTGCACCATAAGTTTGATAATGCACAAGTGGCAGTTAGCAGAATTGAACCAAATTGAGTGAGTGGTAAATTATAAGCTTATCAAATGACAGGACATAAGTGTGCCTGTTGTGGCTGTAAACAGAAGGTAAAGTGCAGGTGCTATTGAAAGACAGAGTGTAATATGAGAAGTATATGAAGTATAAAGTGAGGCAGTACATCGAACACTAGACATTTATGTGCATTCAGAGTTCTGATGGCCTGCGGTACGAAATCTTATTCCATATTATTATGAATAAACATGGTATAAATTACATAAAGTATGACAAGGGGTACTCCTTCATTTCATGAAGCTTTCAACTTTCTGTCATACAGTTAAGAATTTGTGCCATTAATGGACCAAGCCCCAAAGTAACAGTGGTGGTTTACTTTTATGTTCACACATGTAGCTTGAACACATAACTTGACCATCTTTGTGGACTTCTTCCTTGTTGGCTTGGTGTGTCTGGGTCCAAAGAAGGATAGAGCAAATGAGAAAAGTCCCCACTACTTTTACAACCTAGTAACACTAATATATTCAGTACATGCAAGATCCTCAACAATCATAAACTTATATTACATAAAATAGTGACTGATCCAACTATAACCAGAGAGGAATATCCTTTCCTTGTCTGTAAATAGCCTGTGTGCAAATAGTTTGTAAAGTCCTCAATAAAGGGCACTGAAGGGCAGCACAAACTCTCCATTGAGACGTGTAATTACATTTGGAGAGTGAGTCTGAGATCTGGAACCAGAGCTGATGCGCTGGGCTGCTGTGGGTCAACCGTGTGTTCCTGCCGCTTCGCTGGCCAAAAAGGCAGCATCCTGCTACTCAGAGGGACTCTTTCTTTCCACACATCAAATAATCCAAATAACACAGGTACGATGTGTTTCATCACGCCACCAGTCCAAGTGGGTGAAAATATGGAGTGCACTTTGATCCAGGCTAAGACTACAGCTGGTCCAAGGAGGTGTGTCTCACTTTTTCTCTTCTAGTGTTGTTCCATCACTTTCTCCGTCTATGTATATCATCACGTAAGTACTTTTATTTATGAATTGCCCCAAAGTAGCTTTCTCCACCCTCTTCTTTCTAGAAAGTACTAAAACCACTTCGAAAACTGTTCTAATTCAAGCACAACATGGAAAAAAACGTGTAATTTGGCACTGCTTAGAACAAATCCCAAATAAAGCAATCAGTGATCGTTCACGTTTTTCTGTGTGGCCATAGAGATGACGGAATTTGTTCGCAGTTCAGTTGGAGCAGCGTAGCTGACGGGGCCGTCCTGTCGCAGGACAGATTAGAATCCTCCCTTTGTGAAGTGGAAAGCTCCGCTTCCACTACTGATGCATCATATTTGGTTCGAATGAATAATATTTCCACATTTACAAGCAGCAAACACGAGTGGGGGGGATAGGATGAAAACAAGTCTCCACAATGGCAACGGTGTTCTGGAAAAATCTAAAAATAAGCTGGTGCCAATATGAGTTAGGCTGACAACTTTGCACTGCGTTCAACCCTTTTGATTGCAGCACACGTTCCTTAAGACAGCCGCTACATCATCTTGACTTGGCTCGAGCAGTGGAAAAGAGAGAGAGAGAGAACGAGAGAGAGAGAAAGAAAGAATAGCAACAACAGGAAATTCAAAATCCAATTCTGTGGCAAATACATCTACTCTGTTAGCATAACACAGTGGCGTCAGGCTGCTTGAGGGCCGCAGAACGCCAGAGTTCAGCATACTACCTCATTAAACCCACCTGATTCAACTCATCAGCTAATTCCAAAGGCTTCCAGGAGCTGAACCGGGTGTGTTAGAAGAATGAAAACATTACACTCTGCAGGGTCATGGCCCTCAGGCTAGTAACTCACACGCCAACAGGTACAGATATATGAAACAGGGCAAAGTAATTAAACATTCGTGAATGAGTATTACGATAAAGGCCTTTGCCGTTTTGATACTGCAGCACGCTGAAACATGCAGATGAGCTTCTGTCCAGTCCCTCCATGTTTTACTTTCTTTTGTCAGCACCATGCCCAATCTGCAATCATGTTTCATGGCACTGTCTATAGGTATTATTGATTTACCAAAGTGTTAAGTTGTAATTTATATCATAATTGCAATTAGGTCTGGTATGACTAAAACTGATAACTCAATTTAAAAAATGAAACACTGTCACAAGCTTGCCGCTAACAAAACACTAAAACTCCCATAAAAGCTTAATCTTAGCAGTAGAACTTGTAAATTATATTTGAAATAAAAGCAGTGAACACTACTACCTAACGACATGCAGCGCAATGACAACTTAGGGCATTAAAGTTAACTCATAGTGGCATTAAAATGACTTTAAAAGCACTGAATTACATTTGCTGTTACCAAAATACAGACAAGACATATTTTAAATGGTCTTACTACTGCTCTCTCTTACAGCAATAAACAGAGCCCGTTTCACAATTTTCATTGCTTTTTAACTCACTGTTATGTACTTCTATATGAAATAAGGGCTGCATAGATCACCACAGCACCGCAACGGTAGCATGCACAACACGGTGGGCATATCACTTTATTCAATGAGTGCAAAGGAAAATGAGGCACATTTCAGATCAGAAGCAGTAGCCACACTAGTTACCAGCAGCCAACTTTCCATATCGAGTGTCGTGCTGAAAGTTTCAAGCTTTGAACACCGTGAGCTGGTGTTACTAGAAGCGTACACAAAATCCTCCAGCGGCATTTGCCACTTGCTTTGCTACTTTGCTGCCGGTATAAAACAAGCTCGTCTGATATTTTATGATCAGTGATTTAGAGAACGCAGAAGACTAAATAAAGTTTAAGCTAGCATAATGATAAGATATTGAATTATTCTTTACTAATGTCAAAGGACTATCAAACAAATAGTCTAAATTTGCATATTTAAAGAATGGCCACTGCACAACCCTACCGTCAAGAAATTTAAGTACAAACGCACAAGCTTTCTTTATGTGCGCCCCGTGTGGCCGTAAAGCCCTCTGTACACTACAGTTCATTTTTAGTTCAGAGCATTGGTCAAGTTAGCTGGTCTGTTTAACTAACAGGACTTTTGCAGTTTATTTATTTATGAAGCAATTTTTCTTTTACAAGTTTTACTATGCAAGTACTTAGTAAATGTACATGAAAAATCGTTAGTCCTAGTCTCATGTTTTCAAAGGCAGTTTGAAAAAAAAAGTACTTTGGAATTGCTGCACAGGATGTTATTGTTCAGTTAGGCCCATTTTTAATGTTTGGATAAAAAATTGCTAGATTAATGACCAAAGTATCAGTAGAACACTGAATTACTAATGCGGACAGTGACTGCTTGAACTGCAATATGTAGTAATATAACTGCAATATAGAAACGTACTGATAGAATGAAGTCCTAATATGAAGACATCAAAAATCTAAGCTCTGACCTTTCCTTGATCTTTTTCTCTCTCTCTCTCTGTCTCTCTCTCTCTCACACACACACACACACAAACACACACAC
Source organism: Brycinus macrolepidotus (assembly GCA_037974445.1). Lineage (NCBI taxonomy): Eukaryota > Metazoa > Chordata > Actinopteri > Characiformes > Alestidae > Brycinus > Brycinus macrolepidotus. The sequence continues at coordinate 2,826,889 of JBBPCZ010000019.1, read as the reverse complement.
ACACACACATATCCCTCTCTCTCAGTTGGGGGGTGAATGTTGTAGAAGGTGGGCTGCGTGGGCCCCCTCGCTTAATCCTTGTGGCGCATTCTGCAGGCGCAGAAGAATGCGTCGGCTCTTCGCAGTTTTAAAAATACTGCACCCTCCATCGCTCGCTGCACAACTGTCAAAGAGGAAGGGGGAAAAATTCTTCGCCTTATTTTAGCCTGTTGATTGGACCACAGGTCTAAATCATAACCGAACACACATCACCCTTCCCCCTTCCCTTATTTCAAGCAGGGGAATTTATAATTGCCGGGTCTAGAAAATAAAACAGCGTCAGCATCCACAACTGCCACCACCTCTTCCGCCCACTCTCCTGTGCTCAGGCCTTCCCGCTCGCTTTCAGAGTGGCCGCTGCTCAAACGGGGTATTGTTCACCCCCCCTCGGCAGCCTTGAGAGAAGGCTTGCTAAAACACTAAACCAACAGTTGGACATTCCATACATTTTTAATGGCATGGCTGGCTCTTTATTTGTTGTCCTAACCCCGTGGCCCGGCCGGCATGAATGGCTCCATTGGTAGAAGGCGGGCGAGTGAGGGAGCGGTGCATCGAGGAGAGAGAGAGAGAGAGAGAGAG
>JBBPCZ010000019.1:2804602-2826171 GCA_037974445.1 Brycinus macrolepidotus | reverse complement strand
GCATGAATGGCTCCATTGGTAGAAGGCGGGCGAGTGAGGGAGCGGTGCATCGAGGAGAGAGAGAGAGAGAGAGAGAGGGAGAGAGGCAGCACCAGCTTTCCCAGAGCGCACTGCAGGATTAGCCTGCTGGCATCATTGTGCAGGGGAGAAAATCTCCAGGCGAAAATGATAACCTGTGCAAATAGGATGTATTTTTAAACATGGGATCCTGCATATGATACGTTCACAGCTGTCTGAGTAACCAAAGCACACATGAGTATTTGGAAATGCACAGATCCTCTTTAGCATCTGTGCAAAGAAAGAGGCCCATTCTACTGTTTGAAGTGTCAAACAGGTCACGGTGGTCCAAACTACACACACATGGCAAAAGTACAGGGACATCTCTTCTGAGGTGTAGACATGTTCTTTTTTTTTTGAAAATTTGTTTTTTTTTCTGCTGATTTATCACCTTCAGCCAGTTTTCCATGTTCATCAATATTTTTACAACTCAGCATTTTCAGAATCTTCATGCAAGGCAATGCACTGATTGTTAGTTAGGTCTAGTGTTTTTTTTGTTCTTTTAACGGACTGATAAGTCAACTATCCTTCAAAATAATGAGTAGATTACTAAATGACTAATATAATCAATGGTGATAGCCGTACAACATAAACACATTACTGATGGTATTGTTTTTTTCAATACATACTAATAAACAAGGATGAGAGTTTTATGACATGCAGTCATAAAAAATATAAATCTAGAACCAAGCTGTTGAAGTGAAAACACCTGCAGAGTTTTTTTCTAATACAATACAGTTAATACAGTCAATCTGTAGCACTCATCCTTCTGTATAAGCCTAGATGGAGACCGAACATTTTTACAGTTAAGACATATTAAAAATCTTTTAGTCCAAGGACAGCTTAAAGTACTGATGAGTGCTGACATCATAACAAGGGGGTTAAATGTGTAGGGCTTGGCATCATTCCCAAGGTAGTTTTTTTGTCAGATGATCCTTCAGTTCGGCAGTTTTGACAAATAAAAAAGGCAAAATCTGAACAAAACCTTTTATTTAAAATGTTATGTTCTTGCCAGCCAACAAAGAAAACATCCTTATCGATTAAAATCATTCTGAAGGGCAAGGTGTCCCCAAAATTGTGATAGATCATTAAAGGCTTGTTTCAAGGTTGGTCTAGCAAAACGCTGGAGTCACTGAAGGCGGAAATGGCTCATAATAAAAAGCCACATCATTTAAGACTAGATTACGCCTAGCCCCTTATACTCAGCACAGCCCGGCTCCTGATAGTGTTGCCATGAGGGGGGTAAATAAATACAGCGTAGTTTCTGTTGATTTATATTCTGGAGCCTATTTCCACATGCTGCAGTAGATTACCCTTAGAGACCAGGCTATCTTACTAAGATAAATGTAACAGCTCCTATCTACTAATTGATGAACATTCATGTTTGGGCTCAAATGCACTGTTCAGGCCTGTGATGAATGGCTGGATGCAATCTTTAAAAACACTGAAGTGAAAAGGACGCAGGCGGCCTAAAAGACAACATATATCGTGCTGTTATTAAAGTATGCAACACAAATCTCTAAAAAAGGTCACAGGATCCAAACAATTCTCCAAAACAATGTCTTGCTGCCGTCTCTCCTTTCCTCACTCGCCTCCCCACCCCCAGCCGTAAATGCCTCACATCTTGAAATCCTTATAACACTCAAACAACCTGGAGAGCAAACAAAAGATTCTAATCTAATATCCCAGAGATTTCATTCCAAGCCCACATCGGGAGGCCAAGTTGAATACGCAGACACACACACGTAAAAACACACAGACACACATGCACATACACACAAAAGACAGCCACAAAGGATAAACACAGGGATGTCAGACACACACTTTCAAATGTTTTAAAAACATAATAGGGCTATCACAACTTTATTTAAAATATATCGCAAATGAAATGGCAATGATTATTTGGCAGTTTGTTGCATGCATGTAAATTCTCTTACTGGTCCCTCTTACTGAAGGCAAGAAAGTCCATATGATGGCCAGGTGACTGGGAATGAGGCAAGCTGTAAGAGGCAGTGTGATGGTCTGGGCAATGTTCTATTGGTAAACCTTGGATCCTGGCAGTCATGTAGACTTTGGCACTTTGACAATCACCATGAACCTAAACATTGTTGCAGACCAAGTACACCCCTTCATGGCAACTCTATAGGTAATGGAAGGCCTATTTCAGCAAGATAATGCACCCTATAATACTACAAAAATTGTTCAGGAACGGTTAGAAAAACATGACAAAAAATTAGAGGTCTTGTGAAGTCTATGCCTCAAAGGGCAGGATAATAATTAATATTAGGCTGGCGGTTTTAATGTTATGGCTGATTGGTGTGTGTGTGTGTGTGTGTAAGTGTTTATATATATATACAGAGATACATACATATACATATATATATATATACAGAGAGAGAGAGAGAGAGAGAGACATACATACACATACTCTGAGGGCTTAAGCTGCAGATGATGTGTTGCCTATTTTATGGCGTACTTAAAATGCATAGAAAGGAGCACTGATGTGGAGTGTAATAATCCATGGTGGTCTAGTAGCTGTACTGTAGTACAGTAGAGTAGAGGTAAGCAGGCTAAGCAGCTGTCCTCTAATGACTGATAACTGTGTGTGTTTGTCTAGTTTACACTTGTTATGTAAGGGGAAGAGGAAGCCAGGCTCTCCGGACAGGAACACACACTTGAGGAGAACCCACGGCCTCTGTGACAGGGCAGCAGTGTGTGTGTGTGTGTGTGTGTGTGTGTGTGTGTGTGTGTGTGTGTGTGTGTGTGTGTGTGTGTGTGTGTGTTTGTGTGCGTATATGTGTATTTGTGATAGATGAAAACATGTTCACTCAGGATGTTCAGTATCACACACTCTGTATGCAAAACTCAAAACAAAACACGTCAGGAAAGGTCCATTATCAAGCATACGCATACACACAAACAAAAGCTAACACATCACCTCCAGGCCACTGGCCTTCTCTTCAACATTCCTCAGCCTCCCCCCATCGTCAAAGGGGCGATTGAGCGGGGCCCAGCGCCCCGGCGCTACAAAACCCAGGCAGGCTTTTTAAAACAGGATGTTTGGCTGAGGCCTTCTTCCCCTCAAATAAACAATCCGCACAACCTGATTTTCTGGAGGCAGGGTGGAAGTACTCGAGTCACATTATTTCCACATCCCGTATCCTGGAGCTCACAAGGTCCTGGGGGAGAGCGGCCAGGCCCGGGGCTGCGGTGGAAACCTGAGGCCCTGTGCCAGGCAAAAGAGAGAGAGAAAGAGAGAGAGAGAGGGAAAGAGACAGAGAGAGAGAGAGAGAGAGAGAGAGAGAGAGAGAGAGAGAGAGAGAGAGGGAGAGAGAGAGGGGCTGCAGGCCACTGGGATGAGCCAGGGCAGGAAGAAGAGAGGAAGATTAGGAGGGTCTGGTGTGACCCAGTGATCCCTCTACCAGTCAGCTGTGGCCCACTTTAGACTATGGCTGTAAAAATATACCATTATTTCTGTAAGTGAGTGACCTTTTGACTGTTATTCCAAGAATTTACTAATCAGTAATCTAAACAGTTATGCTTTGTCATTGCTTTGTCATTATTGTCTCAAAAGAAGCAGGGATGCCCAGCCCTGGTCCTGGAGATCTGCCACTCTAGAGAGTTCAGATCCAGCACACTCTAATTTTGAGATGTCCATGAATGACTTGATGGTCCATGAACTACCTGGATCTAGTTTGTTAGAGCTGAAGTCTTCAAGGTGGTAGATCACAAGGAATAGGACTGGGCATTTCTGATTTAAAATTCTATCAGTTTGTCATTTATGGGAGCCATATCAATAGAAGTAGTATACTGACAACAGTAGTGTAATGACAACAATATATGCGTTTGCAGTGCTGCACTGCCAGTTGACCTTGACCAACAGTTTCAGGATGGAAGTGCTTGTTGTACAAAAATAACAGAGAGTTTAAGCGGCCGTAACACTAGCCCAGACCACCTTAAGAAGAGGAGCGTGAGGTGGCACAAGACCATGGTGACACTACATCAATGTGGCTCCAAAAATGGATGATTTTGGATTGACGAATTGATTGATTGGATTGACGAATTGATTGATGAATGTAAAATACTTGCTGTAGTGTTTCTAAAACAGAAATGCTTCAGGATAAAGAAAAACATTCTTCACTTATTAAGGAAATGAATGAAAAACCATTTTACTCCAAGTCATTCTGGACCTTTTCTGTTGGTTTAAACATTTTGACACAATATAAAGGGCAGCTGGTGTTTTCAAATTATGCCAAAAAAATTATAAACATCAATAATGGAGATATAGAAACAAAAGTTTTTTTTAAAAGATTTTGCACCCTTAAATTTCATTAACAATGTTACACAGACAGCTGTTAGAGGCTGAGAAGGATAGCCTGTGAGAACATGAGACCAGGAGAAGACACTTTGCACATGTCTTGGTGTGGCTGGCAAAAAATGAGCTAAACCAATGACATCTCAAAGAGTGACCGCAAACATTAAAATTCAGTAAGTGTTCACGTTAAATAAATTCCATAGTTGTATACTGAGGTGTGTCGTAAATGATCTCATCTAGATGATGTCATCCCAACCGTCCTAGTATATCTTAGTGAGGGACGAAACCTGGCCTGCCTAGCCTTACCATGGATAATGCTAAATCAAAGGCTTCGGATGAGTCTGCATTCACAAACTATGGTTAGATAACAAAATGTGAGCAAATAACGTTAAAAAAGCATGAAGGCCTTGAGTAAGACCTCACAATACAATCCAGCCATTTCAGATGTCGGTGAACAAGCTAATTTGCTCAATTTGAGGGAAAGACATCACATGCCTGTTAAGCCCGTTCAAAATCTATGGATGAAATCTAATCAGTGGTAATCAGCATGGCGTCACATGCTTTGATTACTTTGTTTAATTGCACTGTGCACTTCCAAGAGCTCTCTCTCTCCCTCAAACACACACAAATACAAACGCTCTCCAAGAATGAGCTGACCTAGCAAGACAAGCATGTGTGTTCATAACTGTCTGTGTAAATCAGAGAAAAAAATTCCAGGCCTAATGTACTCATTTTTTGCACCATTTTCAGGTGTAAACTGACCATGTTCTGCACACATTTATGCATTTGAAGGGGGCCACCAAAAATGTGGCTGTACTACAAAAAAGAGGGAGAAGACATTAAATTTGCAGCTGATCACTTATTCTGCACAATTTCTGAAAGCAAGGCGGTCTTTGTATAAATATTTGTCCGCCCTGAGTAAATTGGTGTTAGGGTATCAAAAGACATGTTGATGGGAGAATTCATTTAACAATGGCAGCAGACGCAGCTGTTAGACAGAGGCACGAGCCTCGAAAATGGGTTATGGGATCATTTCATTGCATCTTTTAAGCACTGCATCCTATGAGCATGCAGTTAGTGAGCGAGCTACGTGCAGTTTGTGTGATAAGCTACAGACTGAGTAAATCAAACGATAAATTCAGGTGCATACAGCAGTCACATCAAGACACATTTTGCGCTGAACCTGCGCTTGTATGTACATCTGGGCCTCTCTGTGTGTGTGTATGTGTTTGTGTCGGAACAGAAAACCTCCACTTGTCCCAAGCAGAAAACAAACACAGCAGTTACACTGTAACTCTAACCGCCGCTGTACCACCTGTCTCAGACTAAACCACTCTAAGCTGAAGCACGCAGTAATGTGGAAATACACCCACAGCCTAAGATCTTACAGGACTTACTATCTGTGTGTAGGCCAATGGTAAGAATCACCCATACATTATGCACAATGCATAAATTCACGTAAATTACTACACATTATCTAGCCACCCATTATGTGAGCTGCTTATCCAAACCAGGCTCCGGGGGTGGGAGGGTGCCTATCCCAGAGGTCATAGACCAAAAGGCTGGGAAACTATTCATTACACACCATTCAGTACATCTCTCATACATTATAAGACCACTTCATAAACTTATTCGAGTTTTAGAGATTAGGCTACCAGTATTACCCTAAATTCTGTACATTTACAAATGCCAGACATCGTCGTCTTCAAAGCAGTTTTACAATAAAAAACACCTTAAGAGGAGCCACATTTCAAAAAGGGAAACCAACCTCCTCTGGTCATCATCAAATAGCGCAATTATGATGTAAGTCCTACAATTCCTTCTCTAAGGGGAGATTAAACAGAGGTATTTGGATCATACAAAGGAATTCAACTTATTATGTTTAATTCTCTTTATCCCTGCAAGGGAAGCCAAAGGAAGTTGTTTCCTCCAACCAGTCAGCCAGTCTGCTGCAGGAGTCCTGATAAACCTCACATGACAATAGAGGAGCCACACAGGCTGCAGCCTCCCCACCAAAAAACACACAAAGCAGTGTAGCATTACTGAATCTCAGATTTTCCATCTCAGTCTGCCTGTGCCCTTGCTCTGACTGATACATGATTACATTCTGAGCAAATCCTAACTGTTCCGAGCTGCTTTGAGTAAAATAGTATAACTGGTCTCATGCAAGACTGGCACATCCCTACAGGTGTCTAGAGCAGCGCAGCAGCCAAAATGTACCAAAGTGGAGTAAGTGAGCTCTGGAAGCAGGCTGAATGGCTGAGGAATTTTTAGTCACTGTAACTGTGCAATTGTAGCTTCTAGGTATATTAAAAAGTACTTTCATAGCTACTACTGCAAGGTTCCACAAGCTTTACAGAAAACAAGTAATATTCCTTTCATATACATATACTCAGTGTTTATGACAGAACGCATTTGTGAGTGAACCATGTATATCAACAGTACACAGTTAACAGCTACATACAGTTGTGGCATTGGTACAAAGCATGCTTCAAACTGGCAACAATGTGCTGCTAGCTTATCTAACAATTGTAGAAAGTGTGAGCACACTATTGTTACAGTATTTAATTTGTGCATATAGGAGCATATGAGCTTTTGTATGCATCCTTTTGGTTGTCACAATGCAAATTTGCAGGGGCCTGCATGGGTCGGTTTAAGTGCACACTGCTGCTAGACAGAAAACGTCTACCAGCACCTGTGTCCTTCCACCTGCTCAGAACAGTGGAACGGCACTCCGCATCTACCCAAACAGACAAGGGGGTAAAATATACAAAGGCACTGTGGGACACCTCAGGGGGAACCGTATGTTGGAGAACCCACACTGAGTCATTTCCAAGCTATGCCATTTGAATTAGAGAGCCTGGCAAACATAACTACAAGATCCTCCCTGTGAAAGAGAAGGTCTGATGCCAACTCAGCAGATCCAGGCACTACTACAGCCCAGAAAAAAAAAACAGCCTCATGGTGATGACACAACTCACTCCCCACACTGTCAACTGATGCACAATATTATGATGTAACACCATATGAATGTACACTTGTTCAGTTGTAAATAGTTTGCATTTGCTTCCTTTTTGACATCTGGCAGCTGATTCTGCAGGCGCATGACATCTGAAATCATGACGTCAGTCTGAGCCTCATAACCGACACTGCGGCTGTAGCCTTCGCTACAGACTAACTCTTTCGATGCAGACCGCCGCTATAGGCAATTAATGTTTGATGCCTCAAAACCCTGTTGAAAAGTCTTCACTCATAGGTCATTGAAACAAGTGGAGAAAATTGACTGAAAAAGTACATTCTAAAACTGAAATCAAAAACACATTTGTGAATTTAAGTAGATGTGGAGATGCTTTTTATCATTATTTTTAGCAGTACAGTCTTGTTTTGCAGAAGAAGTATTACACTTTTGTTTTTTCACCTTTTGGCCTCAAAACACCTTTATCAGTTGTAAATACATGTAAATATAATGTACCGTATTACATTAGTCACTAACTATTAAATATGTTAACAAATACTGTACATGTATTTATACATAAGATGGCAATTATTTTTATTTTTTATTATTATTACAATTATGAGTTTATTTCAGAAAGTAACAATGAAAACATAATGATTAAGGTGGTTCCATATAAGTATAAAATATTCCACTGAAAAATGTTGATTGTGTTCACACACCTCCTGGGGAGGCACTGGCAGTGAGAAAGCAGTGTCTCCTCGCCGTTACACACCTGATAGCCTGAACGTGCGAAACATACACATCACACACGCCCAATGCAGAGGGGAAACACACAGTCTAATACACAGTCATACAGGAAGCAATGAGCAAAAACTTCAAAGGGCATCGTTCTAATGTCCACACGACCACGAGCAAGGAAACAGGTGTTCTGCATGACTACTCAGTCACAGATTGAGCACACACACGCACACACCCTGCCACACAGATGTGTCATCCCAGAGCCACATGTTTAGTGGCCACGAGCTGAAAATGGAACATTTAATAAATAACCGTGCACAGGTAAAGTGCAAACACCAACTGACAAACGTATGTTTTCTTCACCAAGACGTCAGCACCCCACATGTAAGCACGGAAAAACATACACAAATCAAGGCTGATACCAACAAACACAGATGGAGACAGACAGGCCTAAACACAGTAGCACACGCAGTTCACACACTCTTATGAACACAAACACTCAAGCAAAATCACTAGTGTTTAACAAACGCCTACTTACAGAGCAGGCTGTGTGTTTTTGGACAGTGACAGTTTTTGTTGTATCCGTTCTTCACTGTTCAAAGACTCTGACTCTGAGATTTGGATGCAGAATGTCAACCTTAATTTAAGAATGTTTACATGTTTACATTTTACAGACTAGAAAGAAGAATCAATTGCAGTAAACTAGACAACTGTGATCAGATTGAGCCAATCAAGCACATAATCAAAATATTAGTTATGAGAAGATTATCAGTACATTCACTCTGGTGTTGTATTTACAGGTATATACATTGGTGTGAACACACCTGGACAAATTACATGTTTTTTTTATTTTAAAATTGAAAATATGTACATACCCTCTACAGGGAACACAGAATATGTTCCCTGGCACATTGCACATATACATTTTACTGCACTATGTCTTTATATTAGCTTAGTTTAAAAAATCAAATATAAAATATGCCATAACATTTGGACACCCTACATTGTATGTTTTATTCTTAGGTAGTACAGAGCCATTTGAGATTCAGTTTCAGAAAATCAACATGTAGTTTGAAAAGGTTCCCAAACTTTCGCATATGACTGGATAGACATATGTCATGAACTGCACTAGAGAAGATTTGGGGATTTTATTTAAGAGTAGGTTAATTTGTATTATTACTTATGGGCCAGGTTCTTGAATGGTTGACACAGGATAGGCAAAAACATCCTTGAATTAAAGCTGATATTCTGCACAGTTAAATTTCAGATCCTGACGTTTAGCGCCTAAACAACCAAAACCACAACTGACCATTTCTTCATGGGCTTCCATGTAGTTATATTTGATAGTTTTTTTTAACAGAAACAAAGCCATCCCACTAGTACCAATTCTCATTAGATGTGACCCGGGTACAAAAAGTAAAAACCTCTGCATAAATGTGGAGAAGCTGCAGAGCAACATAATGAAATCAAGGAAAGTGCATGAGCTGTAAACCCAAATATTTTTCAATTTAGCTTGAATAACTGAATCAGGCACAGAAGCTTATCTAACAGGCAAACGTTTCTGGCTTTTGAACAAATGTTTTCAAGTAAAAAAAAAAAAACTCTTCCTCCCAGGCCTCATCTCACCAGTCCAGTTGAGACGTGCTCTGCAGTGATTGTCAAACAGCGAGGGATAAGTGTAAGGAGAAGGTATTACAGTAGCCCGGGGGCTACAATCTGCAGCAGGCAGATCCCCCACTCCCCCCACATCTGCCCCTTGGCCCCACTTTTAACAGCTTTACTAGTTCCTGCGTGTGGATGAGGGACATGGGCGGGGGACCACACGTTTGAGCACTGCTTGATTGATCTCCGCTTTCCTTAGGCTAGAGGGGAAGGTGGGGTGCTGGAGCTGGAGATGGAAGTAGAGGTGTGCTGATAAGCACTGGAGGGGTTCTCTCTCTTCTGCAAGCATGCCAAGGTAATTCTGAAGGAACAGCATTTCTTAAACCATTCAGCACAATGAGCAGCCCAAGATGAACATAATTAGTCACACGAAGCAACAGCTAAAAGGGCGGTGCAAAGATGTTTAGGGACTCTGGGAAAATTGACCTCACCACAAGGTCGCAACGTAACCTCCTACGCTAAAGATTACTGCTGGTTTCCGCTTTATTCGTTCATGGAAAACAAAGCTTATGTTGTTAAAATGAAGCTAGTAAGTCTGTTTTTCAACATTGTTTTCTCAAACGTCACGTTGGAGAAATGGCCCTCAGTGTGGCCAGGAAAAAAAGAAGAAGAAAAATGACTCTCTGTGCACACTGGAATAACACAGAGCCCTGGCAAACACAGGCAGTTCACACAGACCCACTCCTCACCAGATACAGACAGCTAGAATCAGAGTTAGTGTTTGAAACAGTGTTTGTTGACACAGGGAGTGACGCTTGCCCAAGGAGTAGCGGTGAATGGATACATGAATGTGAAGTGAGGCCGAGCGTTTGGCCATCTGGACTGGAGCTCCATTCATATATGCTGCTTGAATGTGAACTATGTTATTCCCATACTCCCAGATCGTGAGAGAAAGGTGGCAGGGCAGCACAGTATATCACTTCTTAATTGTACTGTGATGTTTGCATTAATGATAAAATATGCAAAGGAGCCCTCTCTCCAATCATGGTGTGCTGTGATCATGCAGACACAGTTCCAGATTAATGTTTCCGTGAGTGTTTTGGTGAATCAAGGCATTACGGATGAGGAACTTTTGACTTTCTATTCTTTTTCACAGAATTGGCAGTTAGTGTCTTCCTTTGTCAAGTGTGTTGAGATATCAACTAACATTGCGTTAGCAACTGTTTGAAAAGATGCTTTGGCCGGTTTCACGAGCCTTAAAGGAAGCCTTCATTCTCCCTGTGCCTTCATACGATAGGGGGAGACCTAGCTAGCTTGCAGGTAGGAACTGTATATGACTAAAAATATAGGCCACTATCACAAACTGTTTTGCATCACAGTATGTAGTACATACAATACTAGTATTTCATGCTGCAATATTCCACATTGTGCAGCCCTACAGGGTAGGAGAGGCCTCAGTACTTCACTCCACTGTGGCCATGATCCTACGCATGCACAATGTGCTTCCAGTTTTATGAGACAGGCATGTTGAGTTCATGCCATGAGAGGGGAGTGTTTTGTCTCAAATCGAGAGACAGAATAGGGCTGGTTCTCCTCTTTTCTCTTAGTGTGGCCCCATTCACGAGAGCAGAAAAATGCCCCACACCCCCCATCCCCTCCCTGCAGCCTACTTTCAGCCTGCCTAGATTGAGCTGTAACTCTGTGTGTGTGAGTGTGCAAGTGTGGAAAAGGGGTCTGTGTGTTAGTGAGTGTGTGTGCATGTGCAAATGGCCATGTCTAAAACGTCACTCTGTGTGTGTGTGTGAGTGTGTGTGTGTGCAAGCGAGTATGTGTCCCATCCAGCTTGGATCTTATTACGATTTGATCCCACTCAAATATTTCTGAAAGAAAAACAGAGGAGGGGAGGCCGGCTCTGTAGCCAGCACGGCCCACTGCGCCTTGGTCGGCCGCACAATGTAAGCTTTATCTGCGCCCGCGCTCGCCCCACTCCTAATGGCCTTTAATGAGGAGGAGTAAAGCACAACATAAAAAACAAATTACCTGCAAAGTTTGCACATTTACCAGAACTTCACAAGAGCCCACATCCTCAATTGACAAAAAACAGCACTTTCAAAAAATAGGGCTATCATCTATGCCTTTTTCGCACACCACATGTTAACCCTTTTCCATCCCATCAGGCGAATGCAACAGTGAGAGTTTGGAGGAGTTTCGCCTTTCATCGGGAACTCTGGCTCGTTTGCCTTGGCTGACGTGTGGAGTAATCTTTCAGAACAGGTATGATAAAACATGATATCCACTAGTATAACAATGCCTCATGGGGAAATGGCTTGCTGGATGATTCATTCCACAAACTATTCCCTCTAGCAGTGCAAAAAAAGAGCAAATATCTGACACAAGGTCACCAATGCAGGCACGTAGCTTTTGTTTGAACAGTGATATTACCTCATAGGTTGGAACAACAGCTCCGAATCTGACAACCATAGCACAGGACATACTAATGTCTAGAATGCAAGGCATAGCCATTTTTGGCACAGATGCTAAGCTAAGCGGTGGCTTGTTCAGAGCCCTTAGGATTTAAAAAAAAAAAAAGCAGACTCACCTGAGAATTCCCCTTGGGTGATGTTTGGCGAGCTGGCAGCCTCCGTTTCAGTGTAAGACAGTGTGGAATCTGACAGATCTGAGAGAAGAGGAGGCCATTAGTGTGACATTAGCATGTAAACTCTTGTCAAATACTTGCAGCTCTGTTACAGCAGACATGTCTATTTTCCACGTTGTACCAGCACCTGACTACACTTCTAGGTTCATTTCCATTGGATCTGAGCATGTGGCACTCAGCCAACATACTAGCAAACATGTAAAGGTAAGCGTATCGCCGATGTTACTATTAACTACACATACTGGATGCTGTTCATCTTGAGAGAAATACGCAGCACAATTAGAACAGATCTGTACATATTTTGAGAAATATAGTAACAAATAAATACATTTAACAAATATTTTAGACTTTGTTCCACCACTTAAGCGATAACATCCATTTTCAGGTTAATTTCCACTGAATCTCAGTAAATGGTACATGCAACACCACACTGTTCCTTTGCACTAATATTACAGTGCATGTGCAATAGTTGATATAATCACACATGGTTCATCTTCTGTTCTTCAAAGGAAAATACTAAGCCCTGACCAACACAATGACCAAACCTAACTGCAGACCACAAGAGTCAGCCCTTCTTAAAATGGCACCATTCCAATTCACCCCTGCCCACACTATTCCCCTAGGGTTGGGTGGTGGTAATAGGGGGATATCCCAGCCTAGCCCACGACCCACAGCCAGGCTCAAGCAGCCTTCACCGCAGCCAGACCCAAGCCCAGGCTGCCTCCACACTGGCATGTTGAAAATGGGCCTGCCGGATGCTGGCTGCAGTCTCCGCTCTCTCTCAGCTACCGCACACATTCCTGGTCACTGTGCCTAATTGCCACCATTAAAATTCTTCACGTTGTTGTACTCTTTGCTTCCTCTCTGTCCCTCTCTACAGCCAGGGATTCGTCCAGCGGGTGAGAGCCGAAGGCAGTGGCTTCACAACAAGTGCCAGGTTATTTTGTTACACAGTTTTTGTTGGCTAATGTGGAAATTCTAAATGTATGTGCTGATTTATAGGAAGGTAACCAGTTTGCTGGTGGGATATCAGTTCCTGTGAATGCAGCGATATGTGTGTTGATATCTTTGTAAGCTATAAAAACCTTAATGCAATGTAATTCCAGCTAGAAGTGCACTCCAATCACTGGATCACATCAAACAGACACACCTGAAGAACTTACATTAAATGTAGTATTGCCACATTCAAAAAGTGTTGCATATTTTTAGATGTGTGTGTGTGTGTGTGTGTGTGTGTGTGTGTGTGTGTATCTGTGTGTGTCTTTGATACAGAGATGCTTACCCAGTGGCTTGTGTTCGTCACTAGGGGAAAGCCTTGAGTACGGAGGAGGAGGTGACTCTGAAGAAGAAGAGAAGCAGGATTACAACAGAGAATTACAGACATGTTTCATCCCCAAATTACTGAGCCATTTAACTTCACAGCATAAATAAGGCTTGAAACTGTGATGATTCAGCCACCACCACGTCATCAATGATGTGCAGAGGGTCTATTTTTGTTTTTTACTGCTGCAGTTTATGAAGATAAATAGGTCAGCAAACAAAGCAACATTACAAATTTGAATTGTTACCCAAGGCAGTTTAAAGTCACACATATAAATGCAACTACTCTCATTAATTCATAGGCCTTGAAAAGAAGATAACAAACTGAGATACACTTTAGCACCCAAACTATTGTTATGCGGCTATTATAGATATTCTGCGCTTTTTGTTCTAATTTTAAAATGTGAAGGAATAACACAAAAACATTCACCACTTCAACTTTTGACTGTTTCTGCATTACACTACCATTGTACAACCCAACATAAAATAGCAACAGGAAGAAAAAACAGGGGCAATGCAAACCCACGTTTAGTGTAAAGCCATTCCTTGTTTATTCACTGGCCATGTCACTGAAACTGAATAAGTAAGGGGGCTCCTGCTACATGGTTGAACTTAGGCCAAAACTCTGCTGGAGCACTGTTGCAAAGTATTAAAGTGTTTGTCTTAACCTACAACAAACTCTTTAAAACGATATCTGCAGACATGTGAAGTGAAACGAGAAAACGATTGAAAGAAAGAATGGGAGCTTGTAGAGGCCCTCACCGAGAGCACAAAAGGAAGAAAAGTTTGTGAACATGTAGTGACCTCGCCTAGAGGGAGAATGAAGGGGAGAAGAAAGAAAAGCCATAATAGCGTCTGTCTCTTTAAGAGTGGCGGCAGTAATTGCCAGGATCCTAACTCACTCACTCACATACACAGCTAGTCAGTCTGGCGCCAGTAGTATGCAAACTGTATATTATCACCACTCCTTCACCTAAATAGCATGAGGGGACCTTCTTAGGCAAAAGGGCTTTTAAAAACGCAACTTGAAACTGATCTCATTTCAAAGGGATAATGCCTAACCAAATAAAAGAAAAGAGAAAAAAAGGGGGGTGGTTTTGTCTGCGTACATCCAACTTCTGCTGAGTGTAGGCTTGAAATGCTCCACATGCTGCGGATAAATTCCTGTTTACTTGGCGAGATTTAGTGATAACCCAGTTAAAGAGTAACGTTTTATAGACACAGGGATGTTATACCTCAGGGTTCAGTTAACTGCTACTATCAACAGAGACAAAAAAGCAAAATGCAAATGTGCATTATATATGTGCATTTACATTTGCATTTTACTGGATCTGGATTTAAACAAAGTTTCTCATTATGAAACACTTTAAAGCTATTTAAAGCTTTGACAACACCACACTGCTGTCTTTAGTTTACTTCGTGAGCACTCAGGAGAAAAAAACCCATAAAAGGAGGCTACAAAGTTTGAGGATTGAGAGGGCCTCTGTTCAATCGCATGAAAGAAATACCACCTTTATCGGGACACGCATGAACGCATGTGAGTTATGTCTCAAAGGGCCAGTATGGGAGAGAGGGGTTTTTTCTCCAAACCACACACCTCTGAAGCGAGGAAACTGTGATTAGCGGAGAAAATATATACTGCTAATGCATTTACAGTCAGTGAAAGCCACCATAAAAAAATAGTGTCATTTGTTTATAGGCGAATCCAGGCCAGAGTCCTAACTGGCTACAGGTTATGCACAGGATACTATTCAAGTAAGTGGCATAAAATTTGACTGACTGCTGTTCCTCCCTGATTTTTACAGCTGACAGAAAAAAATGAGTCACCCAAAGACATAAACAACATTACATTCAGCACACTATATCTTGTTGTATTTGAAAGAGCTAGTGACTGAGAATTTTCCGTTTTAGTCGCCAATGTTGTGGAAAAGGTAGAAAAGGAAGATGGCTAGGCTACACAATATTCTAGTGGGTTTGCAGGGACACTGAACAGTAAGTCACTTATTCGTGTTACACTAAGCTTGACTAACCGAATAGCCAAATGAATACATTTTTAAAACGTTTGTTTAGTCTTTCTTGGTAGTTTTGGTACTGTAGTTTAATTAACTTTCTTAAACTTTCTTAACTTTCTTTCTGACTAGCTCAGGCCAGTCTTAAAGGAATAAGCTACAACACTATCTGCGAGGCGTACACAGAGCTCCACCACCTCCATTACACTAAAGAAGAGCCCCACTCAACCACTGACTCTTGACTGAATAACTGTGTTTGGGGTAAGGAAAAAAAGTGTATTTTTTTCTTTTTGTTAGTTATTTCTCTGAAATTCATCATTCATTTGATTAATAACTGCTTTAGGTCACAAGGGTTACAATGTGATTCAGGCCATCACAAACAAGTCTACTGACTTTAGACTAAAGAAACATTATATGTTAGGGATATGAAGATCAGGGATTAAAATATACAGGTCTATGCAGTTAATTCAGTCCACAAGAATGCAGAGGCATGTCAGTTAATCCAGCATTTTTTTTTTTTTTTTACAACTGAACTGCAGAAGGTTTACTCAACTTTAAGAGGCCTCATGTAGTGGAAAAGTTTCAGAGGAGTAGTAGAAAAGCGAACATGTAGAGAAAATCAATTGAGTGGAAAATGGTGCTGAATGGATGCAGTTTTGTTTAAACCTTCAGTGCTTTCTTGCTCACTGTCAGATAAACAGGCTTTCCGCACTGACTGGCAGGCGAGCGTTCCACATTGCTTTGAACCTGAGAAACATTTTAACCTTTCACTCACTCAGTGAGAGCTGCTCTAGTGCTACATTTCATCCAAAGCATCTGTAGGATGTTAATCTGACTGTCACAGCCCAAGGGCCTAGACCCAACTCTTCTTGCATACAATTTTGAGATTATACCAAGTAATAGCAATGATATATGTTTTAATCTAAAAAGTCAGCAATCATAACATTTAAGGTCATTGAAAGTCCAGAGGAAAACTGATAACACCACAAACCCATATTATCAACAAAACATGCAACTCTTCTTGTATGCAAATCTAGGTTAGGCCAGGTTGGCTTCAATTTTTGAGTTCACTGCAACTCAAATAGCAAGTTAACAACAAACAGATTCCCTGAACACCCTGCCTTGAGACAAGATGAAAAGTTCCATTAGCACAAAAAGTTGGTTATTGTAACACAGAGCTGTCACATCAGTAACTCTGTATCTCCAGCACACTTCTAGTTTTCAGTCCAACAAACTATATGTAACATTTCACAGTCCCAGTTCATAATCTACTGACTCAAGGTCTTTGTGTGTGTGTGTGTGTGTACACACTCTCCTCTCACACACAGCCCACTAAGCCACTCATCTTGAGAAGCAGGTGCTCTTTATGATGTGTTTATGGAAAAGGTAGAAAAGGGAGATGGCTATGCTGGTGAGGATTTTTTTCATGTGGATGAGTTACAGGCCTGCAGGGACACCGAGTACAAAAAGTGCTTCATAATGATACACTAGTACAGACTTTAATGTATTTCAATGCTAATGTATTTCAAAACTATTGCTGGGCTGGCTTTGGGGTTTGTTTTACTCTACATTTTAGTTCATCAACTTAATGCCTGTTTTAGTGTGTTTTAATGTAACTATTCATGTGGTTTGATTAACTGTCTGTTTCCGTTCATTTTCAGCAGTGTTTCTGTCCTGCACAGTTTCGGGTGTTTCCTGGCTGATGGACCTGGTGTTTGTTGGGGCAGGGGGTGAACGTGTGTGCAGTGCAGGATGTGCATGAGTAAATCACTGTGCCCCAGTCAGGGGTCCCGGGTCTTACCTGGCCCACAGAGCCTGCTGTAATGGTAGGGGTTGCAGCACACCAGTGGCCCGTCCTGCGCGCCGAAGCTCTTGCACTCGCAGAGCGCCTTGAGCTGCGCCGCGTGCTGCACGTCTGCCCAGCGGTACAGTCTGCACAGCAGCAGCTGCGGCGGGGGCGCGCCGTGTCCGGGGGGCGCGCGCAACTCGGCTCGCGCCACCAGCACGCACTCGCTGGGCACGCCACCGCCGGACTCCACGGCCTCGAGCAGCGCGTGCAGCGTCTTCTCCTTCAGCCGCTTCAGCAGCGCGTACGTGGCGCTCTTCAGCTCGTGCTCGGGCGCCTTGGTGGCGTCTCCGAGGCGGCACGACCCCGAGCTCGAGCTGTCTCTCTCTCCTGCGTCTCCTCCGTCCCACTCTCCTCCTCCGGCCGAGCGCTCTTTAAACAGGCAGCACGTGACGGCCCGACAGTCTCCGTCTCCGGTCTCTCCGAGCCCCCCGTCCGCGCTCGCGCTCAGAGCCCCCGCGTCCGTCTTGGCGACGTCCTCCGCGCGCCGCTCGCCGGCCGGTCCGCCGCCGTCCCGAGAGCCCCCCTCTCCGTCACCCCCTCCGCCCACCCCCCTCCTGCCATCACCGTCGCCCCCGTCTTTATCCGGAACCAAACGGCTTCGCCAGAGTCGCCGCACGAGACCTGAGCGTTTCGTCCTGAACATACGACAACTTCGAGCCCCCTCGCGGCGCGCGTTCCTTTTCTTCTCCTCCTCCTCCTCCTCCTCCTCCACCTCCTCTTGCCTCCTCGTCGTCCTCCTCTCTGTTCTCTCCCGTCGTTCACAGTCGTTCAGACTCGTGTCGGAGCCTCGAGCGCCGGGCGGGCGACGCGCAGCCGAGCTGGAGGCAGGACCACCACAACATGAGTGTGGAAGACCCCGCGGCGGCTCGCATTTAAACCCGAGCTGAAGGAGAAAAAGAAGAATAAGAAAAAGAAAAAGAAGCAGCAGAGGAGGCGCGATGCGCACGCGAGAGACGCGCAGAAATCAAAATGCATTCAGCGGACAGATAAAAAAAGAGCAGCTCAGAGACACCGCGCTCCCCGCGCCACCTCTCTTCTGGTTTTCTTTTTGTTTTTGTGTTGTTTTTGTTTTTTCCGTGCTCGGCCAGGACAGTTTAGGCCCGTCAGTGGCTGAAAGGGCCGCTGGACAGAGGAAAAGCGTCGTGCGCGTCCAGAAACAACTCAGACGACCCGGGGACCCGTCCACATCCTCCCTGCAGAGACATGAATGAAGCTCCTCGGAGGGTTAAATCCCACAGTCAAAATGAAAAATCCCTGCTCCGGTTTAGTCATCCAGAAGTATCCTCTCGGGCTCGTGTCCGTGTGTGTGTGTGTGTGTGTGTGTGTGTGTGTGAATCGGTCAGGAAGAAAAAACAAAAAGAACAAATCCGTGAAGCACAGCGCAGCTCCCGATCCCTCGTTCAGACCTGGTCAAACTGCAACCCAGTTCTCTGCCGTTCTCTCGTTTCTTTCTCCCTTTTCTTTTTTTCTCCTCTCCCGCTGACACACACACACACACACACACACATACGCACGCACGCACGCACGCGGGGCCCCCGAGGAGAGCGGTGGAGCCATTGGCTGCCGACCATCATGTGCTAGTCTAGACACTTTGGCGGCTCGGAGCTGCACTGATTGTTGCGCAAACAAGGTTTCAAGTTTCTGAACTCTTAAAGGAGAAACAGCCATCCATCTCCATCTCTTCGAACAGGGAGAGAGAGTCCTCCACCCCGGCGAAGAGGAGAGCTCGCGTCTCAGGGAGAAAAAGTATAAAAGTATTAAACTTTTTTATTATTATTATTTTTAACGTAAACTGAATGCGGACAGATTTTGGACTTAAAACACCATAGTCTTTGTAGAGACACGAACGACTTGGGAAAATTACACAAGTGATGCTTGTTTAAGTGCTCTTGCACTGTGCTCTGTATGTATGAATGTATGAATGTGTATGTATGAATGTATGTGTATGTATGTATGTATGAATGTATGTGTGTGTCTATGAATGTATGTATGTATGTATGAATGTTTGTATGTATGTATGCATGTTTGTATGTGTGTGCGTCTGTGTGTGTATGTGTGTATGTATGTAGGTAGGTTTGTATGTGTGTATGAATGTATGTATGAATGTATGTGTGTAAGTATAAATGTATGTGTGTGTATGTATATATGTATGTATGTGTGTGTATGTATGTATGCATGTATGTATGTACAGATCATATGTAAGGATGAGAAACTCTCTCTGGACTTTTCTGTGGCTGTAGAGACGTAGGAAAGGTGGTGTGGTGTGTGAGGAAATAAACGTTCTTTAAAGACCCCCTTTCACCCCCTAAAGCTCTACCTTTACCCTTTCACTTCACACTGTTTTCTCTATGAAGGGGTTCAGGTCAGTCTTGACTGTTTGAAAGAAGGAATGAAAAGAAACACAGGGTTGAAGAAGTCCCTCATGTGTCCCCCCCCCTCTTTTGACACACAACTACTTTTAAGTGGAGAACATGATTTACCACAGTGGTCTTTATACAGGGGTACGTTAGCTGGAGCACAGCCTATAATTTGGACTGTCGCCCAAAAACAAAGCAGAAAAAATGAAAGTATTCATACGTGTTTAGATTAGATCGTTACTGTTTCTCTAGAAGTGCTGAATCACGTTATTTGTGATGGTTTTTCCCTGAACGCTCCGTCCAGCACGTAAAGAGTTAAAACAGTGACGGCAGGCACGCCCCCCCTCCTGTGTACTCACTCACTCACTCAAAGTAGCAAAAGTTCAGCTTTAGGCGCTGCTGATTGGCTAATCCGGCTTTACGACACGCCCCGTTAGCTGCTGATTGGCTGAGAATGGAAGGGTAAAAATTACAAGAGCGAATAGCCCCGCCCATCGTTATTGTGTTTGACAGTGAATGAACTAAATTCCCCGTTTTCCCGGCAGGTCGCCAAGAGGCAGCGAGCAGTGTTTGACACGCTTCTTCTGGAGGAAGCTATGTAAATACTGCCCCGACAATGGGCTGTGCTGACAGTCTTATTTATCAGGTGATCAGGATGTGAAATGAAGCTGTGAGAGAGAGGATCTGAACAGCTCACACAAACCAATGACAACACTGAGCTTGTTGTTTAGGTTGGGTCACTGTAATCTTTACCCAAAATGTACCAAAAAGGCCATCAAGAGTGAGCCTCGATCTAAACACTGTTCAGTGGTCATTATTCATTACAGATAAAGACAGGTACACTGAAAAACAGTACAGCATTTAATTTACTGTACATCATTTCCACACAGGAAAAGATATCCACACCAAATAAACTGACTTAAATAAATATACATGAAGCTTATTTACCTTTGGAAAAGTTGTGTCGATAAAATATATTTCAGTCACATGGAAATGATGTGCACGTTTCAGTCAAGTAAATTCAATGATTCAATTTTTTACAGTCCACTAAAGTAAAAGTAATAATCACACACACAAACACACACTCACTCGCTCCCCTGGCTGTGTCAGTAAGAGTGGTGTTTGCCAGTGTGTGAAGTGGAATCAGGTTTCTCTGGCAGGTTCATGGAGGTTAGAGAGAGAGAGAGCAAGAGAGAGAGAGAGCACAGACCCCTCATGACTGCACTGTTCTAGGCACCTGTTGCAAATACATACCCTTTTATAATTCAATCACATGTCAGACGGGGCAAAGAAAACTGTTATTGCAGCACTGGGCTTCATTTTAAATCATTCTCACACTTTTCAGCCAAGCATGAAAAAAGTGTCTGACTGAAACACAGCTCCCTAACAGTGATGGTAAAACACATTTATGTTCTGTTCCTGCTTGTGACCTGAATCAACAGGGACTACAGAGCTGTGATTACCTGTCTCAGCTGTGCTGCAGACAGAGAGATGAAAAGGAAAAAGTGAATGAGGTCCCTAAGGGCTGGGTTCAAGACACTTGACACGGACAGAAACCAAGAAAAATGTCAACTGAGTTATGGTAGTTAATCTTTAAGAGGTTGCACACTAAATTTATAGCTCATGTTCCATACTTCAAGATTCAAGATTCAAGATTCTTTATTTGTCACATGCATAGTCATACAAGTACAACACACAGTGAAATGTATC
>JBBPCZ010000019.1:2784868-2800694 GCA_037974445.1 Brycinus macrolepidotus | reverse complement strand
CCCCCCCCCCCCCCCACCAAAAAAGAGAGAAACATAGACACACACAGAGACAAAAGGAAGGGAAAGAGAGATGGTTAAATCTTTAATTGGAGGCAATTTGATTCATTTGGTTGTGTTGGAGACGGGCAGTCCAGGCAGACGGGGCCTGAGGCAGTGTGTGTGTCATCTTCTCTTTGTATCTGTCAGGGTAATTCATGCCCCCAGGGGCCGACTGTCAGTGGCCAGGCTCCATGATCACATTCTTGCTGATCCGCCCCATTATGGGCCCATTCAGCCTCTCAGGGAGTTGGTGACTAGGCTGTAGTCCTGCACCTCACTTCAGCCTTTCTGCTCCTCAGGCCAGGGACACATTCTCTACCCATGCACACACAACACTGTGATTAAAAACCCGGTGCGTCATTTGAGCTAGAGCAGGGCTTAGTCAAGACTTTTTAATCTATTAACTTAATTGTTCAACTCACTGATAAGAAGCTATTGTTCTTGGAATGCTGAAAATAGATTTCGTATTGATGTATCTAATTGATTGATTAGTTATTGATCATGTGATTAACTTCTTAAACTGTAGGCTTATTATTTAGCAATGAATCTGAATTAAGATTTATTATTAAGCATCTATTTAGTAACTACAATGAAACCAAAATGTAACTTTTAAGCCCAGATGTTCACAGCTAAATGAGTACATTAGTCTTATGCATTGAACAGCCATGACACATATTATATTATATTATTTAAATGTGCCAGCGCAATCTTAGTTGAACATTAATAATGGACCGTTCAAACATTATCTATACCAAATATGTTACTTGTTGTTGTGGTATGACATGTTTTCTTTACTTCTTTTTGTAGATCTTTCTGAAGTGCCACCTGGCCATGTGACTGTTTTCACCACCCACATGACAATTTTTCATGTTCATTTATAAAATATATTAATTACTCTTTTAGACTATCACAGACCTAACATTTTGGTCACATCTGTGTCAGTTGTCCTTGGGATCAAATGGGCTGATTATCAGTTCCATGAACTGAATCAAATATAGTCTGCATATATAGACTGTGTTACCTCAGCATAAAATTGCAGTTAGATTCGATATTTTTTCAGTAAGACAGTTAGCCTTTTTAATGACATATTTGAGTATTCATGCGGGTGAGGATTTGAGGTGTGGGCCAACATACAGGCCCTTGCAGTTAAAGGATAGGACACTGCAGGCCACAATTCTTTGACTGTCTCCATTCCGCCTACTGCATTTTCCTCACCCCTTTATGTGTTGGTTGAGGTCATGAACTCAACAGGCCAGCAGTTAACTTTGATTCAAGCACCTCAGTGAAAAAGCCTCAGATGACTCAAACACACCGGCAGCTGAACCGCCCACTCCACACATCAACAAATCACACAGGCCCAACTGTCAACCAGTCAGTGTTTGTCAACATGGGCAGAAAAGGCGAACTGGACACCTGTGTTGTTCTGCTCCCTCAGAGCTGAAACGGCAGCCTAGAGTTTCTCTCTATCAAATTATGCTGTTTTTTTAGAGACTAGAACTTGGAGATGGCCAATCAATAGCATGGTTATCTGAGTGTTCCGTGTTTTTTCCCCTCTCTCTTCCTGACCGGCAGAGACGGCGAGGCTGAGGCCCGCATGGCTCAGTCAGCCGAGCCCCAGCCAGAGACACACTCGTGTGAAGAATAATATTTTCCAGCGTTTTATCAGCATTTGTTCAGTGGGTCATGGAGACAGTCTGTCTTTGAGAGCCAGATAACCAAGTCAAAGCCTCTAATTGCACTGTCTCTGATAGATTGATGTAGATGCAAGCGTGTATAGAGGCTCTCTCTCTCTCTCTCTCTCTCTTTCTCTCTCTCTCTCTCTCTCTCTCTCTCCCACCCCCCCCAACACACACACACACACAAACACAGGCATTCCTAAGGGCCCCAAATTAGAGCCATAGGAAGAAGAAAGCTTTGAGGCGACTTACACTCCCTCCCTACATCACCCAGTCCTATGTGTGTTGTTTTCTGGAGGCTGCTCTGGCAGATTCATTGTTTGCAGTGGTATCTCAGTGTAGTTTCACATTCAGTAAGTGATAAATGTTGACTTGGCTTCAGGTTCACTTCAGATTTGAACCGCAAAAATGCCTGTGTTGTGTTTTCAGCCAAAAGTACAATAGTCCTGAACTATATGTCCTCGAAGTCCAGCCAGCTGCTGTGCTGCCACACTAAATACTCCATTGACAAAGTGGCTCAGTTTATAACTGTGTGCATGACTGAGTGTTTTAAAGAACTGGAAGGATAACTACTACTCGTTTGTGTATGCAAAGATTTATACATTCATAAAGTTTTACTCCGGATTGCACGCAGAAGTAACCGGGATACATTATAGCGAGAGACGAAAATACCACATGAGAAAAGATGCCAACACACACAGAGAGTGAAGAGTGCAGGCCAAAGTAAACTGGCACAGAGCAGATTTTCACACCTCGGGAAGACCCAGTCCTCACACTTGGGCAAAAACATTCACATGCAGGCCCTAAACACACTTAGCATGGTCTCCACCAATAGCAGATTATTGACTTAGCACAACAACAGCATGTGGTGAATGAGGTACAACAGAATGCTACTCACTAAAGGGGTCTGTAGAAATAAGTAATGTCATAAAAGTTCCCCAAAGGGTGAAGTGAGGGAATCAAAGTGCTGAGCGTTTTAATGAAAGCGTGTTTGTGATGTGGACACCGTGGCACAGTGGCTGAGTTTTTAGCAACATGGCTGAAGGGGGAGGAGAGAGGAGGGAAGGGCTGCTGGAGAGAGTACAAACACTCGCAGTGTGAACCGCTGTACTTTTTAATGTTTCCCAAACGCTAGTAAATCCAACCCTCCTAAAAACCCATGCTGAAAGCAAATGCCAATGATGACATCATCCTTAGCACAGACACGTTTTCACAGACAATTTTTCACAAACTCCATTTAAAAAGAGCAAAAAGGCTGGTGTGGCTGTGGCAAACATTACGTGCCTACAGATTCCCCTGTCCAGTCCCACAGTCCAGCAGTGACCCTATGAGTAACCCTAAGATGGTAGGTTTTGGACATGAGCAGCTGTGGAAGCATACAGCGAAGAGATAGGAAGGATCGGTAGCCACTTGGCCGGTACTGATTGTTGTGCAAATGCAAACCATCTGTTGGATTCCTGCTTAATTGACAGTTTGGGATGGTGACGTGGCAAAACCCCATCTACTGTTTGCTGCTCAAGCATGAATCTGAACCTCAGAGGCAGAGAGGTTGATTATATTGCCTTGTTACTTTTTGGAATTTGGCTGTTCCAAAGGCTAGTTTAACATAGATCAACTGCATTCTTACTGGCACTGCTGATTGAACATGTGACCTGATGTTTGTGTGAGTGTTTGCAGGATTTTTTTATAAGACTGCGTCTTTTCCTGGGAGAGGGATCCACAAAGGCTGACAAAAGCAGAGAGAGGGAGACATTCTAGAAGCAAAACAGTCAGAGAACTTTATGAGAACATGACCTGAGAGAAAACAAAAAGTTCTTACAACACTAGCTTTACAAGTGTAGGGTACAGTAGGGGGCATTAAAGGCTATTTACTTACAACTTATCTGTGCCATGAACATGCATTTTGAGCCAGGCAACATGAACACTTATGGCTATTGTCTGAGTCTTCTCTTTATCTAAGAAAAATTTGAGAGACCACTGACTGACTTCATTTCCTTGTTTATGCGTGTAGTGCTGACATTACTAAGTACTACTGCTGCGTATTTCTCACCAGCAGCCTTCCATCGGATGCTCATTAGCACAGTGGTCAGTTAATCTGCAGTCGGGGGCCCTGATAGTGATAACTGTGTTGCCTGGCGTCAGCCTGGTAAGTGGCAGTGACTCCCCTTCTGAAAGCAGGCGGTTTGATAGGCTATCAGGAGACAGACTGTGCTGGGGAGACGCGGCGTCCGGCTCCAAATGACCTCCAAAAATAGAGCGTCCCACCCGGGTCCAGGGTCCCACCATCTCATCCGCCAGAGAGGGGCCTACATAGGGGTTGACACAGGAAGAGCATGTCATCAGACTCATTTCTGTTAATGGGAGGCAGTATAGTTATAGCTCACTGACCCTCGCTAGCTCCTGACTTCATTTTTTGTCTTCCAAAACCTTTATTTCCCACTAACATCACTGTTCATATTATGGTAGTATTAACAATGCATAACCTTGCTTCATGCTATTGTGGCTTGGGTCTGTTCTTGTCATTCATTGTACATTAGCTTAGGCACATAACATCAGTAGACACCAGTCTGACATTCATTGACCCACCTCTAGAGACACTGAGGGGCTTCCTAAATCTAACAGCTAGACAGGCTGTCCCTACAGTTGGGCTACAACACTGTCTAAAGGAATGTCTAAAGGAACACTGAAAGGTTGCAGACTGACCCGTAAGTTCATGGCCTAAGACAGTGGTACCTAACCCTGTGTCAGATGTTTAATAGCACCACTAGACATTAGTCTAGCTCCCACTGACCTTTTGAAGATACTGAGTGACTTCCTCAGTCAGAAGAGCTGTCTGCTCAATATGGCTGCACCATAAAATATCTGGAAAAATGTTGCATTCCTGAGAAACCAACCTGCAGTTTTCCAATCTAAAATACTTTCTCAGCTTTTATGTCAGATGCTCATTACCACACTGGCCAGTTAATCTGCTGCCTGAGTACATCTACCCTATATATTCTGGTGTTTTCCTTGCTCTCAGTGGTCAACCTTTCCTGACTGGAAGTGTGTGTTAGAGCTGGGAAAATACTCAAATGCATAGGACAGGGGTATCCCAGGGCCAGGACTGAGAACCAAAGAGACATATTGCTTACTTGTAGCTATCAATGGGTCCTAGAATAAAAGCATATACACTCTTAGCTGTGGATCTTGAGCAGAGTTTGTTGGAGAAAGCTGACCCTTCACCTGCGTTACTGCCATGTCCTATGGAACATGCTGTTTTCATTACACAGTTCCTGCTGTCTCTCTCCACCCAGGGAAGCTGGGTGATTTAAGCCCTGATGGTGCTGCGGGGGTCAGCCCAGTGACCTGCTTGCTCCCTGCCTATGATTTACTTTAGCACAGCGGGCACACTTTCCACTGTGACCTTTAACTTTGGCCTGGCCTGGTCCTCCCAGAAGAGCCACTTGTTTGGCATTGTACAGAGTGCAGGCAGTAATGCTGGTGTAATGCCTTTATTCCCAGCTAGTGGGAATAAATCACCTGCAGAGACTGGAGATGGGAGCGAGGAAAGAGCAGCAGGAAGCTTTGGCTTATGAGCTGGAAAACAAGTGAGCCCCAGTGGAGGCAAGTCCAGCATCCTGCTGGCTAGAGGGCCTGGGAGAGCCGGAGAAAAGAGGCAGGAACAAGGGCATGGCATTAATACACTATTGGAACTGCACACTTCTGATCGTCCTCACAGAAGCAACTGCTGTCTCCCAAGCCTCAGAACCGGTGGAGCTGTAGTAAATCTAATAGAAAAGAGTGGCTGCACCCGAATGATTTATTCAATTCACATTCATCCAGTAAATTGGCTTCAAGTGACTCCCCGCTATAAAAACTCCACTTTGGTCAACTCTTTAAATATCAATTTCCACAGCTATTGGAATTAAGGACAATGTGCAGAAACAATCAATCAGCATAATGCCAGAGCTGACAATAGTGCATGTGCATTGCTAAGAAAGGTCAGGGCTTTTATACATGACAAAGCGAGCTCATAGTAGCACAGCCAAATCCTGAGGCCCACTGAGGATTGTGAGTGGAAACATCAGAATACAGCTTTTGAAAAATATGAAACAATTAGAAAAAAAAAGGGGAGGCAGAGGAAAGGAGCATTACATCAGTGGGCCTTTCTTCCCTGTCTCTCTGGCTAGATCAGGGCATGAATCAGGCAAGTTATCAATACCGCCGTGGGCACGATTAATCTCCATATGTCCACTCTCCTGTGCTCCCCTGACAGGGCAGCCATATTAAAATCAATTGTTTTGTCTCTCGTCTTTATAGCCTGAGGCAGCCTGTGAAAAATGAATCTCTTTAAGGAGTGATAGAGTAACAGAACCACACATGGGGCTGTGGATCCCAGCAGTCTAATGGAGCCTATCCTTGTATCTGTGTTCCCTGCTTGTCCTTACGTGCTACAGTCCCAACACAAGCAGGTTCTGCATTAGATAGGTTCAGGATAACCCCTCCAGTGGTATGAATTGCCAGAGAGCACATCCTCAGAAGAAACATTTGTTCATTTAACACAGCCTCTTTGGTGACTCCAAAATAGCACCTTTTTGTTCCCACAAAGGGCCGCCTCTCTGGTACCACTGAGTGCTTGGTGAGGAGTCGCCGTCATCAGGGCTCCTGGAGGGCTAACGACTTCTGATTTACTTGATCTGGTATCTGGGAGGAAGCCGCAGAGTGCCTGCCAGTCTGGCTCCCCCCATGACCTCAGCTCACAGGCCTGCTCACAATGGGCGGCCCACTGCTGCAGCCCCAGTGGCCTCGTGGGTAATGCACAGTCAGTGGCAGAGGGAGGATATCCTGGTGAAGGGAATGCACCCGGAAAAGTTGAAGCCTTCTTGGGTCCAAGGAATAGTGACCAACAAATGCTCTTTTTATAGCCTCTTTATTAACACAACAAAACAAAACGTGCAATGACATGCACATGATTCACATACATTACATGTTGATTACATTAGTACACCAAGACTGCATAAAGGATTTTTTTTCTATTTTGGATGCATTTGATAAATACATAACCCTTAAAAGGGTTTTTCAAGTTTTTTTTCAATGGTTTTATATATAGAGCATTTCGAATCTGCTTAAATGTTTTTGTTGCATGGTGAAATGGTTTTTCTCCCTGATGGAGAAGATGATGTATACGGTACTTCAACTTTTTAAAGAAATGGTTCTACATAGCACCAAAAAAGGGTTCTGCTATCATTAGATGTCAGATGATCTTTTTAGTTCTATATAAAACGCCATGTAAAGATTGTGCTCCTTCTAGTTGAAAATAATGAACCTCTGTCAGTACAGTGGAATACATTTGTCATGGTGAAAACACTTGATCCTGACTTTATTTGGTCATAAATACATGGATGGGAATCGTGGCAGGGGTTGATTTATGGATGTTTCCTTTAGCGCTGTGTCGACCACTTTTTCCATGTTGATATGAAAACTTCCTTGAATTCATTTGATCCCTTGATTCTTGAAGAAATACAAGGCGGAGTGGTGAGAGCCTGCCGTAAATATGGCTGCCAGGGCTGGGGCCAGTGTGTGGTAACTTGAGGCGGGGGACCCTGCAGAGAGCGGCTGGGCATGGGGATTGGGTTTAAGGCAAGTTAGCCTGACTTGCGACTTAACCCCAGCTCTAAGCTACACCAGGAATCCCAAATATGATACATGCAGTGTAGGGCTTAGTGCCAGAGACCCTGCCTGTGAGAGTACTCTCTGGGGGAGCCGAGACTAAATTATGCCCATGCAGCCTTTCGTTTTTTATAGAGTGTGTGCAAGAGGATGGTCTGTCACACAGGTGATGTGTGTCTGGGCTCGCGATTGCTTCGGACGAGCACAAGAACTGTGATGAAGGTCCTACTTACCGTGTTTTATGACCTCCTTTCACAGAAGCTTGGAGAATGGGAAAACGTGGCCTCCCATTGATGTTGAAGATCAGAACACTAGCATAAATATCCAACCGTATATTTTCACAGGGGGATGTGAGCACTCAGAATAAAGAAAACAGACCTGGCTTCACCACAAGTGATACATGGCAGTGTGAGTTCCGCTCACACAAAAGGAGACACAGAACTATAATAATAATAAAAACACTGACAGTGAAGTTATGCATATATGCACACACACACACACACACACACACACACACATGCATAGTAGTCACCTTTTGTTATTAAGTTGAGCTGTAGTACAATCCAAGGCAGCAGTGTGTTGTTAACATATTATCTGTTAACTATTTTACAGGAAGAGCAGGTCAGAACCAACGTGGCAGGTTCATTGCATTTGTTTATTTCAGTGCAGTAAGACCTGTCAAAAGGAGAGAATTGTGTTGATGTAAAATATTTTCACATTACACTGAATAAAGCACAATTTTATTCAGTGCAGGTCTCTTGTAATTCTAAGGAAGCTACAAAGCTAAAGAAATGTTAGATGTTTCCAGAATAATAAACAGAGCTGTAGATTATTCTAAACCGACCAAAAAGCTGTAGAGCGGTGATCAAATCTTAAGGTGGATGATACCAGTAACATTTAAGCATTTATAGCATTTATACTTACAGTAAGGATTTATATGGACAGTCTATTATTGATCATTCTCAAAATACTTGAAAATTGGAATAAAATATGTAAAGCATTCTCGATATTTTAGGTATTTAAATGCACGTTAGTAATTACTGCGTAAAAAATACCAAAAATAATAATATTCTCCTGAGTGATTCCAAACTTTTGAACAGTAGTGTAGCTACCTGTGGTGCTGCTTAGGTCTCTGTGTTGGCTTCATTATACTTGAAGAACTCAGGGAAGCTGTGTTTGCCCACTGTGCTGTGATTGACTGAAGCTGTGTATTGTGGCAGTATGAATGCAGGCCCGGCAGAGCGAGACGTCAGCGCTTTCTCAGGCCGTCTCCACGGATGCCAGCGTCACCGTGGATCCTCCCTTCATTCAGCTGTTTACTTTCTAAATAAGCCTCTGTTTGGACTTACATCAGTAGGGAAAGAATATCTAAGAAACCGAGGAAGGAAATTCAGTGGAAAACAAAGGAAAGGGAAAGAAACCCCAGGCGATAGCAGGCTGCCCCCGCACTGTTCCTGCTTACGGTTGGAGCGGAGCGGCGCTTGGCGCCGTCGCAATCGGCCGTCCAGGCGGCCTGGCCAGACAGGAGGAGAGAGAGACAAGCGGGTGACGCTCACTAAATGCCAAGTGGAAGGGCCAGTCAGTTAGGCCGTGTTTATGTATCTTAGATGGAGGTGATTTGATTTCTGCCAGAAAAACTCAGAAGCGACTGCAGAAATGACCAATTCCTCCCAAGGCCTACCAGCAACATTTAAGGGTTAGGCAGCTTAAGTGTATGTGTGTGAGTGTATATTGTGCTTTCATTATGTAAGTGACTACAGAGGCATTCATGCGTTCATAGTGATTTGCACCAAACATAGGAGAAAAAAATAAGTGTCTTGCCCTTTAAGCTTTCAGTCAGTTCTAAAGTGTATCTGGGGCCTGTATGTAGGGGCACACTTGCACAATAGAGCAGCGACTCACTTGCTTGAACATGTAGACAGTGAAGCTCGAAAGCTGTGGCAAACTAATTAAAGTGCACTTAAAAAGGCAAGTGATTTCATGAACATGTACATGCAGTAAAACTCTCTCGACACTCATTTTGCAGTGGTGGATGTAACGCCAGTCGTGATGTGCAAACTGAATATTTTTTCATTCCTGACTGAAAAAAACAACAATACATGAAACTTTATGACATTTTCACACCTCACACAGAATGAAACATTGTATATACTATATACTAACAATATAAACTGTAAAATGTATTTTCTTAAATTGCAGCATGTTATATTTTGTTGTCAGTTTTGGGACCTGATGTCCGGAGTTTGCTGTATAACATACAGATTCATGTCAAAATGAACCATCCTAGAATGGAATGGGTAAACTAAATTGTTTCCAATTCCAGAAAAAACACCAAATATAAGGTTTCACAAATTTGTTTATATATTGTTACTGTCAGAACAAAACACAGTATCTCGAATAAAGTTATTTCATAGCAGAACCAAAAAAAATAAATCGTTTTCAGTGCTGATGTAAAAAGTTTTTGTTCCAAGTTTCTGCTGGTCCGTTTATCATGAAATTCTGACAAAGTGTAAAGGTCAGCCAGTACTTTCCAAAAAAAAAAAGAAAGAAAAAAATTGACATACATAGCTGTGTTCCAACATTAATGATATGTTTAAAGCTTAAATGCATTAGACGTAAAAGAAAAGAGGCATCATAACCATAAAATAGTGGGCAGTGCTTTACTACCTGTGTTGCCCCCAAAAATTGGGTCAGCTTTGTAGGGGTTAAGTGGTTAGGAGCTCTAATGTGAGAGGAATAGGTTATTCATGGCTATAAGGTCAAACCAGTGAGTAAGCATCACCTGACCTTACCTGACATTTACAGTGATTAGTATCATATGCTGTCATTTAAATGCCATTTTTATTGTAGATACACAGAAACATACTGTGTGTCCACAATATTTACTGTTAATCACTGTGATGCTATAGAATTAAAGTATATAGAATTACCGAAAAATGGCCAACTGTTCCAGCTGTAAACTGTTTTACTGTAATTGTTTTTACAGTGGAGTATCTCAGTAAGACACATATGTAAAGTGAACACACCACAGCACGGCACACAGTGAGAACAGTGTGAAATTATTTCTTTGCATTTAACCCATTCACCAAGTGAAGCAGTGGGCAGCCAGGAACACAGCACCCGGGGAGTGGTGTGTGGGGACGGTGCGTTGCTCAAGAGTAACTCAGTGGTGTCATTGGTAGTCCTGGGATTCAAACCCATGACCTTCTGATCACAGGGGCGTGTCCCTAACCACCAGGTCACCAGCTGCCCCCATATACTTATCAGAATATCTCGCATATTTATTTTGCTTTTACGCACAGGGATTTGTGTATAAGTGTGCAATAAAACTTGTGCATGTGTGTGTGTGTGTGTGTGTGTGTGTGTGTGGGAGTGTTTGTGAGTGTGAGCATTAACAGGGAGTGTGTGAGTGTGTGGATATTTCCTGCCTGCCAGACTAGCGTGTCCTGTCTGCTATAAGAGGCTCTGGGGATCTCAGCACACTCAATTATGCAAATTACCATCCCACTTTTCTCAAATTCATTATTTGTACTACCTGCTTGGCACCTGGTGATGGAAAATTTTTCACCCAGTCACATGTGTGTGCATCCAGGCAGGCTGGAAATGCTTTAGCTGCTCATGTCACTCACTGTTGCAAGTTTAGTTTATACTGAAATGAAAAAGAGCGCACACGTACACACATATATGCACTCCTATTCATTTTTACAGTTTTAAGGATGGAGACACAGTTAATTGTGACCAGGAGTTGCTAGGAGTTGCTTATTTCATTGTTTCATTGTTGTAGTTGAGAAGGGGCTCTCAAATGTGGTACTGCAGTGTGTGAGGTATCATTAGCCATTAATAGGTAACATTAGTCATTAACCTCCCACCTAGTATTACCATTACAAAAATACTGAAGTTTTCTAAGACAATACTGCAACTTCCTTGAAGGTAAAACACCTGCATTAAATGCATTAAATTGGATACAATTTTTTTATAAACTGCATTACTAAAACTACAGTATAACTGCATTTATCTACTACATACTTCACTGAAATGCTATTATACTGCAACATACTTAATATTTGCAGTGAATTTCATAAGAAGTACAACCAGCCACCACTGTTCTCTGTTTCTATACGGAAACCTTGAAGCCTTGAAGTTCCTTTTTTGGCTCTCTCCATTACTTACATTACAGCATAAACCAGCAGCTCTTTACAGTGTTTAACTGTTCATGATGAATTAATCATTTGGGACACAGTTTCATCACATTGAAAACATTAAACATTAAACTTTTTTCCTTTCTCTGACAAAGTTACTATGTTGGAGATACAACTTGGAGATACAAGGTGTTGGAGATACAAGAACCTTATAACACTGATGATATTCAACTAACAGAAATGGGGGCTCAAGCCAGGGACTTGAGTCAACAATGACATCACGTGACTTAGATTTGGACCCATGGGTGCCAAAACCATTATAGCAAGGAGGGACTTGTCCCCCCGCTTTTCAAAATTATTCGTTTCATCCCCCCTGCTTTTGAGTGTTACTTTTCCCATCAGTTGTGCCTTGGTTAATCCAACAGACATTTTAGTAGATTACAGACCACATTAATTTAACACTGAAAAAAACTTTGTTTTGGTTAGCTATTACACTAGCTAGCTAGCATACCTGCTTGACAAATTACTTGGCAAATCCATTTTAAGTTGTTTTACCTCGCTCTGTTAACCACTGCATTTACTGCATGTTGTGCTTCAGTTCTGTCTATCTGACCGAAAGTTTTTCTCTATAATGAAAGGCTCTCTATAATTATTCAAAGCTGTATAAACCTGACAGGTCTACTTTTGTACAACGCAATGGCAGCAGCTCACGAACACCATCTATTAAAGGTTCAAGTCACACTCCTGAGACTCAAGGCTCGACGCCCCAAATTTTCTGGACCAAACCATAATGTTAAATGCAGTAACCAAAAAGAAATGCTTTGTGCCCCTTCAGATTTAAACAATTCAACAATTAAGAAACACTTTACAAAGTGACGGAAACATCCAAACATTGTAGGTTTGCCTTGTTTTTCTCTGATTTTCCTACACAGTCAGTGTAAAGGTACTGAAACAAGGATACACAAACAAACTCACATAGAGACAGTTGGTGAAAAACAGGGAGAGCGGGAACACGAGAGCCAGGCAGGCAGTGTGGCAGGAGTGAAGACCAGCAGTAATGATTTGAAACAGGAAGAGTGTGGCGTCAGTAGAATCTGGAGATAAGAGTGCCGCGCTGCATACATAAACACACGGCTCAGCAGCCCTGCGGCACACACAGCTACAGGCGCCCCTGCAATAGCACTGTCCTCACACCCAGACTGAGCCCCGGACCCACATAACACACACACACAGAGACCCGTCTGTCTGATCTGTTGCCCCATGACTCCATGGATTTAGCTCCGTTTACACACACAGAGACGCCTGTGCTTTCAGTGTCTGCAGTGGTCCTGAGCGTTTTCTCACACGCTGCACCAGGCTGGAAGATATGCACACCAACATGCACGTCCACTGAGGAACGGCTAATAAGTAACCAAGGGAGCAGTGTCTGTATTCTGATGGCTAATATGGGAGGTGAAGTGCATATGGGCAGGCAGTCCTGGGAGAGAGTGGAGGCAATGATTAGAGCACAAGCTAAATCCCTCCAAACCATACAATCACGTTTACATGTTTGTTTTTATACAATGTCAGGACACTGGGTACATATACATATATATACATATGTTGAATATACATCATATACAATATATGGCCAAAAGTATGCGCACACCTGGAGGAGCTTGTTGAACATCTCATTCATGGGCATTAATAAGGAATTACCTCCCACTACAGCAGCTACCACTCTTCTTGGAAGACTTTCCACAATCTTGTGTGTCTGTTTGAATTTGTGCCCATTCAGTCAAAAGAGTATTTGTGAGGTCAGGTACTGATGTTGGACGAGAAGGCCTAGCTTACAACTGACCTTCCAGTTCATCCCAAAGGTGTTCATTTGGATGGAGGTCAGAGCTCTGTCCAGGCTCATCAAACACCTCCATACCAAACTCATCAAACCATGACTTTACGGACCCTGTTTTGTGCGCAGTCATGGTAAAACAGGGGTACAGTCATGGTAAAACAGGAAAGGACCTTCTAGACTAGCAGTGAAATGTGATTCATCACTCCAGAGAACACGTTTCCAGTGCTCCAGAGCCTTGGTGTATTTTACACCGCTTTGGCCTGGCATTGCGAATAATGATCTTAGGTTTATGTACTCAGCCATTGTTGTGCAGTTTAGAATCTATAGTGAGTGGTGCAACAAAGAATATTTGTTTTTTTACATGCTATGGCTTCAGCACTTGTCGGCCCCTCACTGTGAGTTTGCGTGGTCTACCGCTTCGTGGTAGACATTTCCATTTCACAATAATATCCCTTACCATTGAACGGGGCAGATCTAGCAGGGCAGAAATTTTATGTGGTAAAAGAGGCACTCTATGACAGTGCCATGTCACTGAGCTCCATAATAAGACTTGTTCTACCGCCAGTGTTTGTTTATGGAGATTGCATGATTGCATGCTTTATTTTATGTACGTTAGCGATGGTTGTGGCTGAAACTCCTAAGCTCACTAATTAGGTGGGATGTCCACATACTTTTGGCCCTATAGTGTATACAGTGCATATATAATAATAATAATAATAATAATAACAATAATAATAATAATAATAATATGCCAAATATATAATATTATGACCACAGTGCTACAGTGCAATAGAGTCATGTGGTGTTTTTTTCCTTTCTTATTTTCACCAGTTTTTGATCAGTTATTTAATGTACTTATACTTCACCAGTCCACATAAAATTGTAGCCCATGGCTGATACAGAATAAGAGACTTGTGTCTCTTAAGTGTGTGTGTCCCTTTGCGCTGGCACCCCCAGAGTGCCTTTTGCTCACATCTCCCATAGTGGCTTGCTCAGCAAAATGGCTGTCAACAGCAGGCTAATAGCACATCCATATGAATGACCAGTCTTAATTAAATGTTGTAGGTTCATTCATAATAGCATCTTGCTGCCATTTACCCAATTTCAAACAAATCAGCCATTAGATTTTGCTACAACAAGCTACAACATGTTTTCCTCTGTTCCTCTGACATGATTTGGTCTATTTTCAAAATTAATTTAGTTTGATCCCGCTGATCAGTGCTTATTCTGTAACTTTCTACAATTCAAAATATCTCATATGCATTATATATTGTCACTGTTACAACAAAGCTTTTTTTCTTCAAAAAAAAAAATCTGAAAAAGTAAAAGAAGGAAAAGCCTCTTAACTTTCAATGTTAGTTAATTAAACACTCCATTTTAAGTTATTTTGGTTTTTATTCGTCTGTTCATCGGGATATTTTGACTTAGTCTAAATGACATTATCAAATTACATCCATAAAAAAGACAAAAATAGAAACACAATGTTTTGATGGTGATGATGTATAACTGCAGATATGCAACAGTGCCATCTTGTATGTATTATATACATTAAACTGCTCACATGAAATAATGTCTCGCATAGATCATATTCCTAACTTCCCTATGTAATAATAATATGATCAATATGTATTTGTATACGTCGCTGTCAACGCAAATTTCTGTTTTTATGATTTTTTTAAAATTATTGGACAACACTGGCTGACATTTTTTAATACTATGTGAAAATTTCATGATGAAAGGTGCAATAGACATTGTCCAATATATATAACTACAGATACGCTTTTTTTGGAGATACAAAAGTGTGCTCTGACAGCAAGTATGTGTATCTAATAAACTTTACGTCTAACTCTAAACCTGACCTCAGTATACAAAGGAAAACACTTTATAAATTCAGGACTATGTTTTTGGTCCTCATATTTTAGGTTAACCCTATTCATCTTGGGTTTTCCTGGAAAGATACGCTTTTTTGCCCTGAATATAAACAAAAACAAATATATGCACACACACACACACAAACTCTCTCTCTCTCTCTCTCTTTTTCACAGACACACAGACATAGACACAGACACACACACACACACACACACATACACATGCACTCCCCTGAGCTGCTCTGCACCCCCAGGCTGTGTAAATGTCATTAAAGCTCAACTCCAGAGGAACTAATTAACAACAAAGCCTCTCAACTCTGTTATTATTTTTCCTATCCAGAGCAGCTGGGAGAAGTATTTACGAAAATTAATCTGGACTGGAAACAAAGAGTGGCCTGTTTTCTGTCCTCTAACCTAGGAGGCCATGTGACAAAGTGCCACTGACCGATATGGGCCTTTCAAACCTGATACTTTATGACTAAGCGCAAGCACTGCTACACTTCACTACACAGTTCCATACAGGAGATGTGTGCAAGAGTGGACACACACACATACACACACAAACACACACACACACACACACACACACACACACACACACACACACACACACACACA
>JBBPCZ010000019.1:2771528-2782134 GCA_037974445.1 Brycinus macrolepidotus | reverse complement strand
TGTCTTGGTCTTAGTCTTGGTCTTGTCTTGGTCTTGATACCCTCTGGTCTTGGTAGTGTCTTGGTCTTGGTTTAGGCAGTCTTGACTACAAGTCTACTAAATTAATAGGAGAAGGAAAAACATTTTTAAAGTGTTAAAGGCAGCTGTTACCTTCAAATTCTGTTAAAAAAAATACAAGGTTTTGTTTTTATAGCAACAATATCTGTCCTGTTTGTATCCTTGCTACATCAAAAAGAGACACATAACAGCCTACTGAGTGTACCTTTATCAACACAGTAAAAATAAAATGTACTGAAATCTGTTTCTTTTCTGATTAATTATTTAATTAAGCCGAGAATTGGTTAACTTATGAAATAGAAAAATGAACCCTGAAATGATAACTGATTTCAAGTCAGAGCGCCGATCATACGTATGCTCAGTGGTCCCCAACCCTGACCGCTATCAGCATTCAGATCACTGGTTTCCTGACTGCTGACCTGCACTGACGGCAGTATAATTCAGCATTTCCCAGCACCATACTTAGATCAGAGCCTACTATTCCAGCTTAGTTCAAAACAGAGCCGCAATTCTGAATGACTAAGTTTACATGGTTCCCTGTAAAACCTCAGGTCAGCAGCTATACCTCTGTCTGCAGGGGTGCAGCTTCACTCCAGCCACATTAAGCATTGAGCCTGTGTTTAATGCGTTCTCTGCCTTGGCTGAAAGACCAAAATGATTCACCGCAATGGAAACCACTAATACAAGTCACCATTTAAATAATCATCAATTATGCATGCAAGCTCTCAGACTTGTTATGGCGGACTAGTAAACATAAACTGAGTCATTTCCCTCTCATGCTCCTCGGCTGGGAGACAATCGGCCTGTCTCCATCCTGTCCACTCTTTAATAGCTGCGGGCAGCTCTTGGACATCGCTCAGTAAACACTGTCTGCATCTCAGTGCACCCTGAGAAACATTACTGGCTTTTTAAAATGCATCCCCCCCACACACTGAAATTTTAGCTTTAACTTAACAGCACTGCTCCAGGGAAGCGCTAATATTAAATTTCAGAGGCACACAGGTTGGAGGTATGCAACTGATACTACGAATCGAAAGTTTTTTAGGCAGTGTGAAATGTAGGAGGAGCTGAAGAATGTCTTGGCGAGCCGAGTGGAGTGTGAGATGGATCTATGGAAGCCCAGAAATGCAAAGTCAACATAACAGAGCGGCGGGACCTCCTGTGGAGGGTCAGGAGACACCACACACACACACACACACACACACACACACTCTTAACATCTGAACCCTGAGTCTCAAACACTTCCCCATCCCATACCCACTCCATCCTGTCTCTATCTGTCTCTCTCTCTCTCTCTCTCTCTCTATCTTTCGCATACATAAACAGACACACACACGCATACACACACGCATGCACACACGCACACACACACACACACACACACACACTTTCTGCTCTAAATGAAGTCCTGTATACTGATAAAAATGAAAGTGATAGAAAGAGAGTGATGCCATAAAAAACACTTTAGATTTCACAAAGAACCTTACAAAAGGATAGTTCTTTAAAGCAGTGGTACTCAAACTAATCCTAAGGGACCCCCAGATGTTACACAATTTTCTTTTATCCCTATGTGTTGTGAGTTGAGTTGAACAGCAACGTGAAAAATCTCAGGGGCTGAGTATTGGTTTGAGAATCACTGCTTTAACAAACCATTTTTGTAAATGCAAAAAGAAAAAGAAAAAAGAAACTTTCTGCATGATATAAATGTTTTACACCTAGCATTTAAGACATTTTAGTATACAAGTGCATTTTAAAAACTGATAGCAGGGCAAATCTATTCCCATTCTGAGGGAAAATCCTTAATCAGTGGGACAGTACTGAAATGATTGAAGGACATAGGCACTGGAAGCAATGGTATAGGCCATGTGGTAAACATAAGAGCCCCAGATGTTCAAAACTGCCAACAATGTGTTGACTATAAACTCTTGAAGTACACCACTGCTGCTACTATCCCACTTCCACTGCAAGATATTTACAGTTTGTGATCTGGGTGCATTCCCAGCAGACTCTCATCCACAGTGCCCAGAGGGACATTGGCACTGCAGTCAAACAACTCATCTGCTGAGGGTACTGAATGAATGAACAGCAACTGCTTGTCATGCCTCTTAAATAAATGTGCTGGGCCTGGAGCCAAGGCAGCATAAGCCACAACAAAGATATTGTCCATAGCTCTGACATGCTTGAAGGAATAAGAAGGATTTGTCGTAATACTTAAAGCCAAGACTGCTTTTATTGTTTTTTCAATGAGGGCTGGCGGTGACTGCTCATTTTTTCCCTACATCAGCTTTTCAGAGTACTCCTAGCTTTTTTTCTCTCTTTCCCCCTTCTTAATCTGTTTTTTTTTAAACTGTAAAGAGCAATTTTGCAATGTGAA
Organism: Brycinus macrolepidotus; assembly: GCA_037974445.1. Taxonomy (NCBI): domain Eukaryota; kingdom Metazoa; phylum Chordata; class Actinopteri; order Characiformes; family Alestidae; genus Brycinus; species Brycinus macrolepidotus. The sequence goes on along the minus strand of JBBPCZ010000019.1, from coordinate 2,779,703 downwards.
AACAACAGATAGCTCACTCTGTCCATCTTTCTGTCCATCAGGACTCCTATCCAGTGAAATAAGAGGGAGACAAACATTTCTTCACCCCACTACACAGGAATGCAGTCTGGACAGTAGTGGGAGAGCTTGAGGCTCCGAGGCCATTTGTGTCTGAATGGACAGTAGAGGGTGTTTAGAGGATGAACGCCACTATATTACTCACAGAGACCATCACTATGGATTTCAACATTACTGTAGGTTTACCAGAAGCTACCCATTGCAGCATTGCCTAATTTGCTCAGGAGGGCTAAATTTTCAATGAATTAAAAAAAAGGACAATGTTATGAACTTTGAGGCACATCAAAGCTACGAATTCTGGACAAAGTCAAAGAATGTTTACTTTGGCACAAACTTGGAAACTAGGGATGGCAACTTTGTCCAGACATAAAACAAATGCCAAAATTCAACATTCTCACAGAAAAAAAGACAATGGTGAAATCGTGCGTTGTCAGAGGATGAGATATAACGGGAACAAGCGAAGGGTGGGACTCCAGGACAGCTATGGTCTGCAGCTATGGGTGCTCCTCTGTTTATTTATCTTTCAATAATCTCTCTGTCTTTCTCTCTCTCTCTCTCTCTCTGTCTGTCTCTCGCTCCCCCAGTCTGTGTGGACTGTGTTGTTGGGAATTGGTCTGGTGGGGCAGATTTGAGTGGAGCCGGAGTGTGGGTGCTGGGCTGTACTCAGATAAACAGCTTCTTGTTTAAGCCGGTGGCGAGTTGAGTGGAGTGGAGCTGAGCTGGCTGATAAGAGTGGCAGTCAGCGGCGGCGGCGGCGTCAGCGTCAGGCCCTGGCGGCCACGGGAGCAGACCGGAGCCTCGGGAAGCAGACTCTCTGGCTACACTCTGCCCCCCCCCGCACCCCACCCCACCTCCCCTGACCGCCTCTACTCTGCTCTCGGCCCCTGCTAATCTCTTCTCTTTTCTCTCCCTCGCTCTTTTCACAGAAAAGGCCAGAGCCGCCTAATTGCCTGGCGAGAATGAAAAGTATCAGCAGGCTGTATCGGTGCAGGGGAGTGGGGGAAGAGACGCAGACATGGACAATAGGGCAGATCTAAGAGCAGAAACATTTGCGGCAGCTACAGAAACCTCACTGCCAGGCTAATCTATTATCTGAGATCCAACATGGTGATGCACATCAAAGTGCATATACACACACATTCTTTTATGTATTGTGAAAAATCATTGCAATATTTTCTTCATAACAATGTGGAAAACTTTTCTAAAAGCATACACTCACTTTCAACTCCTACTTGGGTGCACACAATGGAAATTGAATAATTGCAATTTTTCACTTGCAAATGCACCACTGCTGTGATTGTTCATCCCTCAAAAGAGGTTTGGTTAGATAAACCACTAGAAGTGGTTTACAACCCTGATTCCAAAAAGATTGTATAAACTGTACATAAAACCAGAATGCATGATTTGCAAATCATGTAACGCTATATTTAAGCATAACAGATTAAATTAAATGAAAATGAGAAATGTTTCTGTTTTTGCTCATTTTGAACATAATGCCAGCAACTGTTTTCAGAAAAGTTGGGACAGGGCACATTTACCACTGTGCTGCATCATCTCTTCTCTTAAAATCACTCTGTAAACGTCTGGGAACTGAGGAGGCTAGTTGCTGGAGCTTTAAAAGTGAAACGTGGTCCCATTCTTGGCTGATTTAGGGTTTTGAATACTTTCAGCAGCTTGGGGACTCCTTTCTCATATTTTTGCCTCGTGATGTGCCAAATGTTTTAAGTGGGTGACAGATCTAGACTACAGGCAGGCCAGCATAGCACCTGGACTCTTTCACTATGGAGCCATCCTGTTGTAATACGTGCAGAATGTGATTTGACATTAGTCTTGCTGAAATAAACATGCCCTCACCTGAAACAGACATCATCTGGATGGCAGCATATGTTCTGCTCCATTCTTTTGTTTTGCCTGTCCCAACTATTCTGAAACATTTTTGTGGCATCAAATTCAAAATGAGCATATATTTTTCATAATTAACATTTGATATGTTGTCTTTGTTCTACTTTCAATTAAATACAGGGTTTGCATGATTTGCAAATCAACATATTCTGTGTTTATTTACATTCAACACACCATCCCAACTTTTTGGAAACAGGGTTGTGGTTCTGGATAAACAAAAGGAGGCTTGATGCTCATTTACATAAATGCGTTAGCTTTGAGTATATTTGTTTGTGAGGTTTTTTTTTACCCTACCCTATGAACCTGACAGATCTGTTATGGTTCAGTGCTCTGGACCTTCATCATTTACAGATTAAGCCCTGCTTGAGGCACACCAAGGCTTAAAGCTGGATGTGTATTTTGGCGCAAAATTGGAAGTCTTGAATGGCAACTTTGTTCACACAATGAATCCTATAAATCTCCAGAGAGAATGAGATAATGGTGAAATGAGTGTTGTCAGAGGATAAGACATAGCAGGGACAGGCAGAAGATGAGACTCTAAACAGCAATGGTCAGAAGCTGTACTGGTATACTTTTAGGAAACTAAACCTTCAGCTGGCAGCAGGAAACATGCATCAAGCAATGATTAAAAATCATTCTTCTTTTTTTTCTGTGTAGGCACTCTCACATAAAAATTGCTTTAATTTGCTTATGGTTTGTCTGAGATCTGTTGTTGCATATGGAGTCAGACAAGCATTTTTGTAACAATTCAGTAAGTAAGCACTGTGTGCAGAAAGCTGTAGAAACATACTGAATAGTCACTGTTGGATAGAATGGTACAGAGACAAACAAAGCATGAAACATTTATTTAAAAAATCCTAAATGATTACTTAAAAGTCTAGAACACTCAACCATGCAAAAAATCATTTGTATAGATAGTGAAGCACATAAACAAATAAAAAAAATCCCATATACAGGTCAAAGGACATCTCAAAAGTTGCCATAAGAAGAGTCCTCAAAAGGGAGCACTCAGTCACATAAACTAAAAGTGTATTAAGAAAAGCATGGTATTAAAACAAAAAAATCAGAGCATGAGTCCTGGAGGATGATGGTATGTGTTAATATATGCTCTCCAGCTTCCACTGATAGAAGTGTGCATAGTTTCATTGTACCGCCATGTGCGGGAGGCGGGGGTGATTACACTAGTGTGGCACTGACACACATGCTTTACATTCCTGCTCTGACTAATAACATTCGCCTCTCTTCCTATCCCTCCATATCCCTGCACTGGTCTTAGATAAAGCCTGCTGAGACAAAGGCTTCATTCTGGCCATAATCAAGAGAAGAGTCTGGGAGGCCAGAATGTTTAGTTAGAATAATACATCCTTATTTTTCGTGCAGATTTAGATAAAAGCTTAGGAACGGTGAGTGGATGACCACAAACCACAGGCCCTTGTTGGAGGTTTTGTATAGGTGGATAATCCAGTATTTATCCAACACTGCACTGCTTTAATTATGGTGCGACAATAATGGTGATTAGATGCAAGCTCAGATGTAGGCATCAGATGTAAGCATTCCAATCTGCTAGTTACAAAGGGCACATAAACCACTTCAATGTCGAGATGTCATTAAAATTACAGAATGTCCGTTATGAGAGTAGGTTAACTGATGCTAAAGGTGATTTCTAAATTGATCTCCTTCAGTCTTCTTTCTTAAAAAATAAAGGTTTCTTAATGGTTCTTGGCTTGGATATACAGTTCAAAGAACATCCTTTACTTAGTACAGTAGCATTATGTGGAGGTTCTTCAAATGTTGAAAAGGTTCTCCCACATTTTATTTGCTAAACCTCCATCAGAAAGTTCATCAGGGAAACAAAAGTGGTTCTTCTATGGTATCATTTCAACCTTCATTTTAAAAGTCTATGATAGAGCCATGTCTTCTTTCACCTCCTCTCCCATGGCAAACCTCCATTTCAGTTTCATCACAGCTTCAGAGTCCTGCTGATAGGTCAGACATGCCAGAGGATCAGCAATCAATAACTTTGGAGGAATGTTTCTACTCAGTTCCTCTCCCCACATAAGAGCTCACATCTGCTTCCAATATCGCTGCCTTCAGACAGCGCACTCTCATGCAATCACATACTACTATGTGTTTGTGTGTGTGTGGGGGGGGGACTCCCCACAGCCTACCTGACACACAACATCAGCCACACTGCTTGAGAGATGCACACAGGGTTGGGATGTAATGGAATACAAGTATTTGGAATACATTTTCAGAATACAGAAATCTGCATTTAGTCCATGTTATATTTTGTAAAGGAATACAGTTGCTTTGTAAATGTTTCGAAGAATATTTTTTAGAACTCATACCCACTAAATAAAAAAAAAAAAACAATCTAACAATCTAACACTGACAGCCATTAACAAGTCCTGCTCAAGGGAGCAGTACAGGACAGAAGCAGACAATCAGGGCAAAATCTAAGAATTTTTGTCAAATGATAAGTGAATTTTTCCTAAAGCATATAAACAGAGGAACTGCATGAAGATGCCACCAATCAGTAAAAATGAAATAATTTAAATAAGTAAAAATTACAACATCACAGTTTTTCCAATGGGCCTGAATGTGTTTTTTTTATGGAATGTAACTGAAAATGTATCTAAATGTATTTAAAACAGTGCATTCAGCCATCACTAGTTTTTCAGAGTATTCTCCCCAGCTCTGGATTCACAAATTTCAGACATACACAGACACACGCACACACACACACATACACACACACACACACACACACACAGGCCTTGTAATGCCCCACTAGCAGAAAGAAAAACAAGATGTAACAGCAGTCGCTTGAACTGGGTGGATACAATTAATAACACAAAAAGCTACAAGCTTGTGCCTGAGGCCATTCTGGAGATAAATGAGAGGAGTGTGACTCAGGGCATGCGTAGGCTGTTACTGAACAACAGAAGCCGACACTGTATACTCACTGAAGTAGTAGCGCTCCAGTTCCCAATCTGACTTAGTGTTTGCCAAGTCAGAGAGTCGAATGCAAGGGTGGTGATGACGATAAACAAATGGAGCCTACTAAAGACATCTGAGGACATGGCTTCCCAAGGTTAACACTAGCTACCTGGCACAGCACTGGACACTGATATGGTACATATGGCATCAGACCGGGGGGTTGATCCTCATCAGGCTTGGCATGTACCCCATGCCCTCTCTCTGAAACTCTTCCTTTCTCTCTTTTCTCTCTCTGTCTCTGTCTCTCTGTCTCTCTCTCCCTCTCTCTCTCACACACACACACACAAACACACACAAATTCATTTCACTGAGGATCTGTATGTTGAGGCCAGCACTTTTCATGCTCCTGCTTGCAGTCATACAGACATTCAGGCAGACTAGCCCACATAGGAGTTGGGGCAAATACTGAAATATTGTCCAGTGTCAGGGCTCTCAGGTGTCGCCCACTGTCAGGGGAGCAGTTACAGTGAGAGTAGATTGGGGCTAGATGAAAGAACAGAATAGAGAAGCTTGATCCACATAGACTGCAAAGAGTAAAGCATACAACCAGAAATGTTGCAAGCTGTAACAAACTATCCCAAATTGTGGCAATTGATCTACTGAGCTCTTGTGAGTTAGGGGTGGGACAAAGTTTACAGAATGCTGACAAAGATCCATTTACTTCTGACCAGATACCTACAGTTTGAATGTGTTATTAATTATATTTATTAACGATACTTATTTTGTGTCCCTATGAAAGATCTGTAATTGAGTTAATGTTTGCATGCAAGCCACAACAACATAGTTCCATAGTTCAGCTTAGTAGGATTTTAAACTGTAAACTCAACATTATTTAACACCTCTAAACAAAGACTGCTAAAATTTACATTTAAGTTGACCAAGGTTTCTTGTCTAACTTAGCAACAGCTGCTACAAAAGAACATATTTATTGGTGGAACACAAAAAAAAAGCAAAATAAGAAGGACTTTGATGGACTCTCCAGCAAAACTTTGGATGACTGGTGGGCTCTTCCATAATATTTGGTTGACTGTTAAACCTATGGTGGCCAGAAAGGCTATATACACAGGCTATAGCTGCCAGTTCAGCTAGCAAGCAGTTCCACATCCTCTTCCTGGCTGATCATTCATATAGTGAACAAAATAAATGGACCTTTCTAAACAAATAGGCAATTTTGGTGAATTTCATGGAACAATCTTACAGATTAACCCCTTAAATTACACACTTCAGTTACTCACTCCAACTAAATAACTAACATATTAGCCTCAAAATAGTTACCAAATAATTAGGAAGTAATTACTCAGCCTTTGGTTTAAGGGCCAAAATGGAATATGAAGAGGATTCCAGAGATGATTTATTTTCAGTGGTCTGATTATGGCAGAATGCATGAGCTGGCGTTTGGACATCTGAAAGGAGTCCCACATTCCAAAGTGAGCCCACAGGGAAGCAGGCGAGCTTCCTGCTTAGCATCGGTGGCCTTGAGCTCGCAATACTTCATTTGATCCAGTAACCCACTTCACTCATCCGTTATCCACTCCACATGGTGTGGTCTGCTCCTCTCTCTCCATCTCATGGCCCTGGACCAAGCCATCAAACACAGACTAGGGTCAGAGTGGAGAAGCTGGCCGATGGCACATTTAATACAAAGAGGCCTCAGTTTGTTTATGCTGGAGAATCAAGTTTAATTCAATATCCTTTTTATGGGGGCGTCTCAGAGGTGGTCTACTGGAGGAAACGGGACAAAGCTATTTCTAATGGCCACCACTGAAACCCAAGACACCACACAAAAAAGGATGGTGGACTTGGTCATCGGGCAATGCAAACAAATATTTTGCTTTGGGGGCACATATTTGTGCCTACCACACTTAAACACGAACAATGAATAAAAGAGTAGAGCTGCCAACATATTATTTACAGATGCTATAACATTAAATAACAAGCACAATGTCTGTCACTTTTTTGTTTGTTTCTGTTTTTTTTCCTGCCAGTTCTTGCTGGCTAAGCCTTACTGAACACCAACACACCACTACCAGTTTAACTGCCCGTGTTTCCACTTGGTAAAGAAAGCAATGAATCATGATTGTCAGCACAATGAGCTGATTCATACAGGTTAAGCCTTTTCTGCTTAGACGTTGCAACTCTGATGTTCATCAGATAAGGCACTAAATTTGCCTCTTTGTCTTGTTGTCCATTAGGATGCATTGAGATACCTTTTTAAAAGTAAGGTGTGCCGTGTCTCAAGCTTTAAATAAAGTAGAACATACTTCCTGGGGGCAGTTTAATGGATCTGATTGACAAGTGGGTAAACATAAAAGAAAGCAGCTTGAGACAAAAGTCCAAGTCAAGCGTTAAACATTTGGAATGTAAATATACAGACCAGTCAGCCATTACATTAAAACCACCTGCCTGATATTGTGTAGGTTCCCCTCATGCCACCAAAACAGCTCTATCCTGTTTAGGCATGAGACCTCTGAAGGTGTGCTGTGGTATCTGGCACAAATATATTAGCAGCAGATCCTTTAAGTCTTGTAAGTTGCAAGGTGGACCTCCATGGATCAGACTAGTTTGTCCCACAGATGCTCAGTCAGTTTGATATCTGGGGAATTTGGAGGCCACTGCTGTTTAGGAATATCATTGCCTCAAAGTGGTTTACTTATGTTACAACAATGTTTAGGTTGATGATGCGTGTCAAAGTAACATTCTCAGGACCAAAGGTTTCTCAGGAGAACTTGTCTTCTTTCCATAGTGCGTCCTGATGCCATCTCATCCCCAGATAAGAGATGTACACACACCCAACTGTCCACATGATGTAAAAGACCACAGATGAAGGACTTCAGGAGGGGCGCTTGAGGGCCAGTGTCTTGCATAGTTTGGTAGGTTCCCTACTTATACATACCTACTAAACCTGGCAATTAACAGAAGAGTTGAATCATCCCTAATAACTTTGCATTTGCAAGGTGAACCAACAAGTTAGATATGTCTTATGGAGTTGACCATGTGACTGCTGAGAATGATCCGCCAGCTAAATAACACCTGGTCACTGGTAGTCCTGTGGGGTCCTGACCACTAATAAGGCGTGTAGATACAATGTACCTAATAAAGTGGGGTATATATAAAGAGGGAACATGCACACACACACACGCACACACACACACACACACACACACACACACACACATATATATATATATATATATGTGTGTGTGTGTGTGTGTGTGT
>JBBPCZ010000019.1:2761049-2771428 GCA_037974445.1 Brycinus macrolepidotus | reverse complement strand
GGGAACATACACACACACACACACACACACACACACACACACACACACACACACACACATGTATATATATATATATATGTGTGTGTGTGTGTGTGTGTGTGTGTGTGCATGTTCCCTATTTGCCCTCTTTGTGCCACTTTTCATACCACTTTCCCTTATCTACGTCATTACAGAAAGAGCTCTGAAGTCTGTGTAGAACGATGCAACGCTGTTATTGTCTCTTTCTTAGCTGCTGTGAGGTCTACACTCCAAGCTGTGTTAAAGTGTGACTAAAGCAAACAAAATCATAAAAGCCTGTATAGCCGTCCCAGCAGACTGAGAGCCTTTACACCTTCCCCATGCCTCATTAATGGCCCTGCCAGCCTGGCCTGCCTGGCCCATCTGATGGGCAGACACAGATGGGACTGGCCGCTCCAGATCAGCTGTCTACTGGGAGAGGGGAGCTGTAGAGGAAAGGTGAGGGGGAAGAAGAAAGATGGCAAGCGTAAATGAAAACCCCCTGCCGGCCCGGGCCTCTTGCCACTGAGACAGACGGCCAACCAAGGACATCCACCCCCAGAAAACCCCCTCAGATGTCCTTCTCCTTTCTCAGCCTGGGACCGACCCAGGCATTTAGACTCTGCCTTTTAAGGAGTAGGTGCAAGTAGAAGAGGGGGATGCACATGAGGAGCCTTCCTCTAAGGGGTGTCTTGATCCAATATTAAAGATCAGTCGAGTCGATTTCAGCACTTCAATGATTTTAGCTGTTTTAAGCTATTGAATGTGGGCTTATTTTCACCACGCTATAAGTTTTAAGTGTTACTGTAGTTATTTAATCTTAAGATCTTAATTTTTATTAATAATAATATTGTTGATTATCCAGTAGGTACTAATATGTAAATTATTACAGTGGAGGAACTGACATGTAATCCCATGGCTCAATTCGATTTCAAACCTTTTGTTAATGCTATTACAAACTTATTAAGTACACTTTGCACATGTTAGATGTTAGTTAAACTTGAAATGCAAATGTAGCAGATTTAATACACTATCAAATAAATATTTCACATACATAGTGCAAAAATTATACATCAATTCATATTATTTCAATTTAATACACTATGCACATACCAAAAATGACATAAATTTACTGTAGTATTTTAAACGCATCAGATGGGTGGTTCAATTCAATTAGCATTTAAAAACAATTCAGAGTATCAACCTATGAATTTACAATTACTTCACTGTTGGCAGCCACTCATGTTTTACCTAAATTGAAATGGTTTAGCTAACTTCAATGCAGTGGTTCTCAAAGTGGGTTCAAAATATTTCTGAAAAGCTAAAGTGTGTTGTACCTCAAAAACAAAGGGTGGAAAACAAAAGTATTTTTAAACATAAGATTGAGTAAAAAAAAATATACGCGGTGAGTTTGGCCCCCAGACTCAACTGAGGGCACCCTATTTAATATCAAACAGCCACACATTATTAAAAAGGGGTTTGGGCTCCCATCAAAGATTTTACTATTTACCATTTACATATTTTACTAATGTACCTAACATTTAAACACATTTAAACATTTTTCTAATATGTTTAAAATATGAAAAATCTATGGGGGTCCATTCTGGAAAGGGTCTCTGGCTTCAAAAGGTTTGAGAACCCCTACTTTGTATTTTGTGTTCACTGCACAGCTGTGTTATCTGTGAAAATACAAATGTCAGATCTGACTCAGTATCATCATACTCTCGATATTACAGGGTAGAGAACAAAAAACCTGATCGGGACAGGCCTTCTTCCTCCTATATGTATCAGTGATGAAGGATCACGAGCTGTTCTCTGGGAGATGAGTCAGCGCAGACAGAGTAGCCGATGGCGGTGAAGATAAGGGGACAGCGCGTCACCGGGGCAGCCAGAGCAGGATGATAATGGTGCTTTTGGCCTCTCCCTGCCGGCTCCAGCCTGCTTCAGCTGCAAGCTGGCCTGTACTGGTGCCACCTTGTCTTCAGCCTCGAACACACACACACACACACACACACACACACACACAAACACACACTCACATAAACACAGGCTGGTGACTGACTGGTTGCTCTTTCTCACGACAGTGGGTGACCCTCCACCCCCCGGACAGGCTGCCTCCATAATGCCACGCTTGAGTGCACAGAGAGAGGGAGGGAGAGAGGGAGAGAGAGAGAAAAAGAGACAGAGAGAGGGAGAAAGAGAGAGAGCAGGAGACTGTCCCCGACAGCTATCAGTGGCTTAGACGCCAGTCTCTGCACTATCATCAGGGTGTGATGAAGCAGATAGTGACGGAGGGATCAGCAGAGATGCACACAATGCTATTGTTCAGAGATAGCAGGAGATGCACAGACAGGGGAAAACACCGAGATCTGATCCTTTCCCATGTTAGCAGTCTTTAGTACAACATCACAGAGGAGGAACAACCACATTCAATCTATACATTCACAGAGATAAACAATGATACCGAAACTGTATGGATATGAGCAGAGGATATTTGTTTGTATAATATAAATGTATAACAAGTAACATATATCTAATGTACATTTAAACATATTTATATTTATATTATATTTATAAAACAAACAATGAGGTAAATTATTAAAAAGCCCAGTGGAAAACTCTTTAGATTCAATATAGCTGTAAAGCTGTAACTGTAATAATTTGATTAATAAACCCTTTTGCACTTGATATGTAATACAGTAAGTACAGTGTTGTGAAAAAGTATTTGCCCATACTTATTTTCTCTATTCAGGGCGTGTCATGGTGAATGCTTTTAGATCTTGAATTCTTTATTTCACTTATTTATGGAGAAAACCTACCAAACATGCAAAATAACACAAGTGAAAACGCAATGAGAGCTGGGGAAAAGCTGTTGAACTATATCCATCTGAAAAGGGTTACAAAAAGATTTGTAAGACACTAAGATGTTAGAAGTACATTCTGGACAACAGAGGTCCGTTTAAATCTGGAATAAAGTAAATACACAGTAATAACAGTAATAACATTGTTAACATTCAGTATGTTGGGACGTGTGGATGTTTTGCTGCCTGGGAACCTGAACAACCTGATTTTATTGAAGGAACTATGTATTCCTTTAGGGATCTGTTTATCAGTCCATGAACTGAAGCTGAAATATAACCGGGATATTCAGACAAAACATTAAATACACATCTGAATGACTGAAAAAAGAAAATTAGTGTTCTAGAGTGGCCTGATTTGAACTCCGTAGAGATGTGGTAGAACCTACAAAGAGCAGTTCATGCTCAGATGTAGTGGTTCATTCTAAAATATCTGTATTAAAGCAGTTCTGCAAAGAAAATCAATCTCACATTCACCCACAACAATGTAAACAGTTAATATTGTTAGTTGCAGCTATTGCTGCTAAATGTCATTTCATAAGTTATCAGTTGTCGGGGGGTGGGTGTTGGGGGAGGGGGTAATTACTTTTTCACACGGGTGATTTTCATGTTGGATGTCTTTGCTTCTTAAATGAAATAATCCTTTAAAAGTTTTCTTTGTTTAATATGTTGTTAAAAGATACAGTGTTGGAGAAACATCCAGTGAGATAAATATGCAGTAATAAAGAAAAACAGAAAACCAGCAAACATTTCTTTCATGGTACCTTTGTGTTTATGTACTCTAACAGCAAGCAGAATTAGAATCTGGACTTTTAATGCTTTTGATACTTTATTTAACCTCACATATTTAAATCAGTCTTCTATTTATATTTCAATATAAATAAAATACTTGCACTTTAATTCTTATAATATTTAATTAAGGGTATGTCTTCTTTCACTCAAGAACATGGTTTATGAACTTTGTCCGCCACTGGCCAAAAGTAAACTGAGAGATGAAAGCGTGTTGTGAAGTGTGTGAAAAGTCTACACATTTAAATCATTGCATTACCTTATTCAGTATGCGTGTTGGTGCTTTGGCTTATGTAAGCATGTTGTATTATACGGGCTGATGAAACAGTAACTACACAGAATGAGAAAAATAAACCCGGTGTGACCTGTTAAGGTTCTGTGGGCCGGCAGGAGGGCGGCCTCCTGGTGCTGTGTGTACTCCTGTTTCCTGTTGCTGTCTGGCCTGGCGGAGAAGTAGGGGTCAGCAGTTAGGGCTTTGTACTGAGACCCTGACTAAATACATACACACACACACACACACACACACACACACAAACACACACACACGTTCCTTCCCGTGCTGCCACAGTGACAGAGCTCACGTTCACAGCGCCACGGGGGGAGGTCACTATGTTTCACATTATTCCTTAGCTGACCTGACGGTGCCTAGGGACCGAGTCTCGCAGACTGGGCTTTGTGTCTATGGCATAAAGCCCAAAACTGTTTGTATTTTGTATTAGAGCAGCATACAATGCGGGAAGGGGCGATCCCATTTCAAAGGACAATCGTAAATCATTGGCAATTCAGTTCAAATCCATTAGTGCTTCACACGCAGAAGCTCAGAGGGAACCCTGCAGAATCTGTGAAGAAATGTTTTAGCCAAAGCACATTGTGCTAGCTTGTAAAACGTCATGATAAAACCAGGGGGATTGTGTTATGATAGGAATATTTTCTTAGAGGAATGTCTCACTCAAAATGTTGATAAAGATGAATGAAGGCCAGTCACCATTCCATGAATGAGATGCAAACTAGTTCCTATTGGCTTTCATCTGCAATCTGTTTCACAGACTTTCAAGGCCAGCTCTATAAACACTTAGAGGCTGTATTATCATTATGCTATAATGTTTGCACTTCATAACTCAAGTGAATCATTGCATACCTAGTTGCTTACATTTACATTCAACTTACACTCTGTATTGACAGGGTTGAGTGTACGCTTCTGACTGCCGTTTCCATATCAAATTAACATAAAAAAAAAAAACTTTTCAATGAATTCAAATGTGAAACAACAATATTTCTTTTTCTGCTCACAGACAAGTGTAGTGTTGACTGAATGTTTAGAATCTGCACTTTCAATCTGTTAATAATCAAATAATTTAAGGACTCATATAATGAAAAAAAAGTTAAGTGCTAAAGGAGGTGTTAATTTTATTTAATTTTATTTTATTTTATTAAGAGTCTTACTTTTGTTCAAGTTCAATAACGTACCATTCACTCCCCAGAATATACAGTCTGTGTATGGAAATTAAGCTGCAAGAACACTCTGTTTTGAAATTATTGTTTTTGTGATGTCATGACAACCAACATTTACATATATCTGCAGTTTGCGTCAATGAGGAGTGCTTCTCCTTGGACCACTTTTTGAAGGAAGCACAGTACAGGGAAAACAATCAAAACAGAGGTTATTTATAAAAATAAGTTTTAAATGCACAGTAACAAAAACAGCATGTTTAATTATTAAAAAATGTTCATGTGAAAGCGTATGAAGGTGGAAAATATTGTGGAAAATCTACTAAGAAAAGGGAGCTTAAACAACAAACAAATCCTGTTTTGTAGTCTGTTATACTCCCTGGTACTGGATTTATTAAAGAAGGGCAGGGTCATCGGAGGCCGCTGTTAAATAGCTTTGTCGCCAGTCCCATCTCTCGCTCTCTCCTTGTCTCTCTCTCTCTCTCTTTCCAGCAGCAGTGACAATGAAGTGCCCTGACTTGTTTGACTTTCTGTGGAGAGGAATGAAGGCTGAGGCTGCGTGCAGGGCGATACAGTTCTACAATACCCCTTTCTTTCAGACTGGCTCTGGGCACGATGTGCCCCTCCTTCCCGTCCTGCCCTGCTCCCTGCTCCCCATGCCTCTAGTCTAGTATGATTTATAGTGAATTAAAAAGGCTTGGGGGCGCAGACTGCACTGCTCAAATGCTCTCTGTCTGGTTGGCTCTCTTCCATTCCGTCTGACAAGGATTGCGTTTCTCTCCCCATACATGACCATTGTGCCTTTAACAGATGAATCAGGCTCGTGCAGGGCTAACACCACACGCTCAACAAAGAAAGTTGCTTTGCTCTAGCTGATTCCAGCACTCTTTTACAGGCTGCAAAATTCATATTCTGCACATTGAAACTGACCATGCTCCTAAAAACAGCAGCGGTTCTGTAAAGTACAGGCCTGTGGTCTCTGATGGATTGAGTCTGAGGTCATAAAGTGAATGAGTTTACGATACACCAGAGCAAGCAGAGAATGCAAGAATGCACAGAAAAAGTAAGCATGCATAAAGTAGACATTTAAGGGAGAGAGAGAGAGAGAGAGGGAAAGATTCAGAGAACATACATGCACATCACTTGACAGTTCATGTAAATGCAAATTTTGTCATGTAAAAATGTAAAGAAATTGAGAGAGACAGAGAGAGAGAAAGAATAAAACAGAATAAAATAGAATAGAAAGGGAATAGAAGGGGTGAGAGAGAAAGAGTGAGAGGCTGAGAGAGAGAGAGAGAGAGAGAGAGAGAGAAAGAGAGAGAGGAGAGAGAGAGAGAGAGGAGAGAGAGAGAGAGAGAGAGAGAGAGGGAGGATGTGCTGATGGGTCTCCGCAGGCTCAGATAGGGGCCGACATATAGTCATGGGTACAGTCATCATCTGGCTGTGCATTCCTGCCCTATCTGTGCAGTAAACTGGATCTCCTTCTTCCTCTTATCAGCTGTCAGGAATTCTCTATCTGAGGCCTCTCTCTCTCACCCTCTGTCTCTCTCACTCACTCTCTCTCTCTCTCTCTCACTCTGTCTCTCTCTCCCGCTCCTCCTCCCTCTTCTTTTCTCTCCGTTTTCCGTTGCCTTCTCTTCCTCTGACACGGAGCAGGGATGGTTAATGGTCATTAAGATAAGGAAAGCGCTGAGGGGCGGCAGACGCCTCTGGGGAAGAGCAGGAACCCAAACACTGGGGGGTGGAAGCGTCACATACCACCAGTCTGACTTCACCCGCCCTCAGCCTGAGCTGTCTGTCAGCGCTGGCATGGCAGAAATCAGCAAATTTTCCATCTTCTTGGCTCCACAAACTTGCTGAAGCAGAATCAGAATCTTCTTTTTCAAATGTTTTGCCTTTAGTTTTATGCTGGCAAGAAATTCTTTTGTTTTGGTCTTTTAGTATTTAAGTTATTTAGTATTGTTATGATAGAGCCAGTAAACTGAGGATCTGCATAGAAAGTTGCAAAATATTTTCTTTTCTCTGTTGATTCTGAGTAACTCAGCGGGCATCTCAATTTTACTGCTCTTGTGTAATTTGAAAATAATGAGAACCACAGACTGAGGAAGAGTACAAATATGAGTGGGTGCATTGACTATTGTAGTTATTTGACACCACATGTGCATTATCTATTTAAATGAAAAATATTACGGACATATCTTGTATAAAATACATTCTGTTGCAAGAGATGTGTGTCTGTTATTTGCTAATTAGTCTTGAGTTAAATTTGCAGAATCTCAGATATGAACAATGATAACACACACATGCTGTAACTGAAAATCAATACATACTCTCTACAAAGAGCCCGGTTAAATATGGCTTTTCATTCAGTTTTTTTTTTATTGAGAAAAATATATAAATGTGCCATTGCTTTTGCACAGGTTACATATTGAGGATATTGTTAAATTCAGCACATTTGCACTAAGTATGCATTAAAGTGTGCAGAAGTTTGCTCTCAGTAGAAAATGTATTACTTCAAAATCAACAAAATGTGTCATTTATCGAGGGGTGCTTAAACATTCAAACATGACTGGGTACACTAAACATATTTTGTTTCTGGTCAGCCCCTCCCTTTGGAAGGGGACTCTTGTTCCCGGCTTGTTAGGCATCCTTGGCATTGCCTGTCTGTAATGCTCCTTTACGGTGAACACAACCGTAAAATGTCTATTAATGTGCAGCTTCTGCTCTGCATCATTCGTACAACAGCCTTTACAGACATCGGTGCATTCAAATGTGTACATAATTTCCACTTCAATCATTTTACTGAGGTGGAAATGATGTACACATTTGAATACACTTTTGTTACATCAGCACGTCAACCCAAAAGACAAATTTATTTTGATGCAAACTACACCAAAGAGCCACAGGATTAAAACCACTGACAGGTTAAGTATATAACATTGATCATCTTGTTTCAGTGACACCTCTCAAGAGATGGGATTTATTAGGCAGCAAGTGAACAGTCAGTTCTGAGTGACTTTGACAAAACCCAAATTGTGATGGCAAGACAACTGGGTCAGAGCATCTCAAAAAGTGTCTCTTGTGGGGTGTTTAGTACCTACCAGAAGTGGTCCAAGGAAGGACGACTGGTGAACCGGTGACAGACTCGTGGGCGCACAAGGCTCACTGATGCGGATGGAGAGTGAAGGGTCACATCCCACAGAAGATCTACTGAAGTGCCAGGATTATTATTATGGCAGGAAGGCAAGCTGGCAGAGGTAGTGTGGTGCTCTGAGCAATGTTCTGTTGGGTCCTGGCATTCATGTGGATGTTACTTTGACACATATTGCCAACCTAAACATTGTTGCAGACCAGGTACACCCATCATGACAACAGTATTTATTAATGCCAGTGGTCTCTTTCAGATGGAATGGCTTGAGGGAACATGACAAAGAGTTTGAGGTGTTGACTTGGGGTGTTGACAATCTGATCAAGCATTTGTGGGATGTGCTGGACAAACTAGTCTGATCCATAGAGGCCCCACCTTGCAACTTACAGGACTTAAAGGATCTGCTGCTAATATCTTGGTTTCAGATACCGCAGCACACCTTCAGGGATCTTGTGAAGTCCATGCCTCAGGTCACAGCTGTTTTTGCAGCATGAGTTGGACCTACACAATATTAGTCAGGTGGTTTTGATGTTATGGCTGATCAGGGTATTTTAGTCGTGTGGAAAAATGTACACACTGAATCAAGTTAATTCAATGCTTTGCTCCTTTCCACTGTACATAAATCAGTTTTCTTGTCTGTTTCAGTGTAGCAGCATTTTGATCAGTTGAACTGATTCGTTCCGTACATTTTGTAAAACCAGAAATAAGAAACAGACACTGGTTTTGGTTCTTACAATACTGAAATGGAGAACAAGAAGTTCAAAGCTAACTCCACATTTAGATGCTAACCACAATGTAATATTACACGAGACAGTTTCAAAGCACTCATGCCTCAAATTCTTACAACAGCATGAGCCTACCAGTGCAGGCAATAGGCAAGCGGTCATTTGCCGCTCTTCACAACCAGCAAGAGAGGTCTGTTCTGTCTGTGAGTAGTAAAGTACATGTATATGTATATCATACAGCACACATGCTCTAGAATAACGCGATTTTGATATCTGCCATGCCTGCTCCAGATAATTCACTTCCTTAGAATTCACTGATTCAGATGTTAGGTAGGGGTGGGAGGGGGGGATTGGGCTTTTTAGATGCAGGTTGTAACCACTGCCATAAACTCTGAGGATATATATAAAGTGAACCTATATTTATACACTGAACTAAAAGTTCTTACAGTATTGCTCAATGGTGAAAAAAGTGCAGAGAAACTCTCCACAAGTGAAAGTAAACTCTCATGTATACTTAAGTAAATGTAACATCATACTCAATTAAAAGTGGGAGCCTAAAGCCAAAAACTGTGAAGATAAAAAAGTACATTTAAGCAAATATAAAACATGGTAAACATTTTACCAAATGCACTAAAAGTTTTCTTATGTTCATTTGTTTCGTTTGCTTGTTCTTACTTGTTTTGTTATTTCTTTATGTAAGTTTTAAGTACGTTTTGTTTTAAATAGTTTGATTACATGTAAAGTGTTTTAATGTAAAGTTAAAATCCTAAAAAAGTTAAAAAGTTCAATCCTATGTAAAGCTTTTAATTTTATTGTAAAGTCTTCAATTTTATGTAAAGCATTTGAGTACCTTTAAAAGCGCTCTATAAATAAAATGTATTATTATTAAATGTATTATTTGTTTGGTGGTGTGTGGTGTGCCTGTGCTAGTCGGCCTGTGCTAGTCCTCACACTAAGACAATTTGGCTTAGTTGTGGAAAGTTTAATGTTCAATCATATAGATGTGTTATTAAAAACAGTACATTCAGATGAAGGAGAACTGAACAGGATTGGCGAGAGAAAAAAACTTTGAAATCTGTAACAAGAGCTTTTAATAAAATCAAAATCTAAGGAGTAAAATGGATGTATGCTTGATCTGTTGAAAATGTGAGTAAAAGGAAAGGTACAAATATTCGATTTCAATAATAGTAATACAGTGGTACCCCGCTTAACGAACGCCTCACAGAACGAACGTTCCGCATAACGAACGCCGCCGCGGCCGCGCACGTGACTCGTAGAACGAACGCGTTTCACGCAACGAACCGCACGTCGCACGTGAAAATCGAGTTTTACTTTTAAAAAAATGGCTGAATCCGGCCAGATGTTTCTCAGATGAAGACAAAGCATCATGTTGTGTTGTTTCTCCCCATTAGT
>JBBPCZ010000019.1:2741473-2760949 GCA_037974445.1 Brycinus macrolepidotus | reverse complement strand
TTCGCACAACGAACTCCCCGCATAACGAACGCGCCGCTGGAACGGATTGCGTTCGTTATGCGGGGTACCACTGTATAGAGATCCTGTCACGTCTGGTCCGCCTCGGTCACGCCCCTTACGGAGCCCCTCCCCCGAGTTTTGACCTCGTGCAGCCCTGGACGCAGAGTGATGACGTCATGTGTTGTTGCGTGCTTGATCATCGGGTGCCTAGGCAACCCAGGTGTTAACACTGAGCACATTAGCTGGGTTGCTAGGCGCCTGATGACATGTCTGTGTGTGTCTCATTTCAGTCAAGTGAAGCTTGTTCAATGGATGATTGTTTGCGTGGTGTGATTGGCTGTCTCTGTGTGTGTCTGGGTTTAAAAGCGCAGCCGATACGGAGGAACGGCGCGTGGTCAGCAACATCCACCAGTGTTTGTCTCGGGTTCGCATGAAACTTTATGAAGTATTTCACCTGCGTCTGTCTCTGCAAACAGCCACTGGACTCGTGTGGGAGATTCCCTAGAGCTCTACTCTGTGAACGGTTCTCCAAGTGGCAGTTGGAGGAGCTTCATTCTACTCAAGCCACATTTATAGTGGTTGGAGGCTCCACAGGATCCTGATCTGTACCAGTGACTATTACCTTGTGTTTATCTCCATCTGTCTCTGCAGGCGTGAGGTGTGCAACCGTGCCCACTGCGGCTAAAACAGTGGAACTACTCGACTGGCTAAGAAAGCCACTGAACTTGTAGCTCGGTAGAGAGACCGAGCCTTTTCTCCCTCGGCTTGGGAGTGAAGGTTCTCCTGGAACCACCTTGTACTTGTGCGGACTCTAGTGTTTGCGTTTGGAGCTCAGTGAGCTCACCCTTCTGTTTACGTTCATTAAACTTGTTCTGAGAAACTAAAGCTGATTCCTGCAGTTGTGTCCTTCCAGTGTACCTGACATGACAGATCTAAAATAGTACTTCCCAAATAATACTTAAATATAGTAATAAAGTACAATTTACATTAGTATTTTCAACCCTCGATTTTAGAAATGAATAGTGCAGACTTGGCGAGCTGCTTGGAAATCCTGATCCTGTTAGAACTTGGTTGGCCAGATTTTGTCTATCCAGTTACCTCCAATTACCTGTATTATAAATAGCTGATTTTACTATGATTACACAGTACTGCTTGTGGTGTGCACATGTATTGTGTGTATGAGTGAGCAGAATTGGAAAAAAAATGTGTTCTCTAAATATACTGTCTAAAACACAGGGCAAATAAATCACTAGAAATCAGGACACCTAAAATGAAACTGAAATATGGGACTGTCCCAGGAAGTAGAGGATGTTTGGCCACCCTTGTGCAAACTGAGTACATGTGCCTCACTCAAACACCTAGAAAAGGCCTCATTCCCCATGAGGCCTGTGTGTGACCATAAGCTGTCAGGCTATCTTTGAGTCTTTTCTGATCGGTGATCAGAGTATGCATGGACTGACATATGCGGCTCTAATGCCGAAAATAAAGACATCAGTCAGTAGGCCTGGATCTTTGAAGTGACAGAGCCCATACATACATCTGTCCCTACTTCCCTCTGCCGCTCGCACGCCCGCAAGAGAAAAAAAAGAGAAAGATTTATAGCACCTGCTCCTTAGACTAAAAATACAGCCTCACTGCACCCCTTGACTGCAATTCTATACATACTCCTGAGTTAACCCGGCGAGAATGTAATGCCCAGTAAGTGGCTACAACTGTGGAAATCTAAGATGATAACATATGCCTGGCTGAGCTAATTATCAATTAACACTGTGACATCACTCAGGCTTTCTGCAGGGGCAGAGGATCAGTGGCACTGACGTGTGACTCTGCATGTGAACCATATCTCAGAATCCAAGCTGGCAATGATTACTGTGGTAGACAGCAGTCCGCTTGTTTGCTATATGTTAAAAAAGGGCCAGAGAAAGGGGGGAAAGAGGCAGAAACTAGGCAGAATCAATGACATCTGCCATGCTATTATTTATGAGAAATTGCGTGTTAGAATTTCTTATTAACCCCTTTTCACCATAGCCATTAAATGCGATTTTTGTGGGGGGTGGAGGTGAGTGCAGAGAGTAACTACACTTCACAGAATCCACTGATCAGTCATAACATTAAAACCCCTGACAGATTAAGTTAAAAACATTTATTCTCTTGTTACAATAACACCTCTCAAGGGATGGGATATATTAGGCAGCAAATGAACAGTCATTTTTTGAAGTGTTTGAAGCAATTAAATAGACAAGCATAAGGATATGAGCAACTTTGATAGTGGCCAAATTATGAGGGTTCAACAGCTGGGTCACAGCATCTCCAAAATGGAAGGTTTGTGGGGTGTTCCTCATATGCAATGGTTGGCACTTACCAAAAGGAAGTGGTAGTCCAAGGAAGGACAGCCAGTGAACCAGAGAGAGGTGTCATGGGTGCCCAACGCTCATTCATGCTCGTGGGGAACAAAGGAAAGCCCCTCTGGTCCGATCCCACAGAAGAGATACAGTAGCACAAACAGCTGAAAAAGTTAACTCTGGTTATGGTAGAAAGGTGTCAGATAACACCACAGCTTGCTGTGTATGGGGCTGTGTAGCCACGGACTGGTCAGAGAGCCCATACTGAACCTTGTGCACTGCAATGGGTATGTGAGCATCAGAACTGGACCACGGAGCAACAGAAGAATGTGGCCTGGTTGCATTTTCGTTTATATCATGTGGACAACTGGGTGAGTGTCCGATTTACCGTTTGAGACATTTTTAACTTTAAGTACAAAATGTGATGACAAGAAAGTTTATACCTGTTTTGGAGCTATAGTCATGCTGTCTGTTTTAACCTCTTTGTGGAGAGGTGTGTTTTCACAGCAGGGATTTCTCACTCCTCCTCTTCACCCATCATTACACGCTAGCAGCTCAACACAGATTCAATACATTTCACAGTCAAAGAGCCAACATTGTCCTAGTTAATCTGATAACAGAGTTACAAGGAAAAATTTACTTGATTAAACTGATTAAAAATAGCTGGGGGTGGTTGGTGGGTGAATGGGGCTGTTTGTTTGTTTGTTTGTTTTTGCCAGCATTCAGTTATGCTTGCCTCAAGCTCACAACTGGAATGATAGGTGCTGTTACCTGATACATGAACATGTGCAGAATGCTTTTCAACAAATCAAACTGTTTTTTGGAACTTTGCTGTAAAAAGACTTAATAGAGGAGAACATTGCTAACACTGACTTTGAAGTATGTGTGTTTCTGTATGTGCTTAACTGTTTACTGTGTTTTGGACCCATCCAATTGGCTAAGCTGAATTAAAAAGTACAAAAAAGAGGCAGAACCACATTTTTCCTTTGGCCCCCACACTCTGTTTTTCACCGCTTTGTGTATTTTGCTGGGTGCAGTGCTTTGTCATGCATTCTGTCTAATAAATAAAGATTTACAGGGAAGCGGGAGGGCCAGCAGTGAGCTCTGAAAGGGTCAGGCCTGTGGGAATGCTTTATGGCAAGTCTTCGCAGTGACTGTGAAGATAAGGGGGGCCAGGATGGAGAGGATAGGGCTGGGTACATTAAAGCACAAAAGCACACAGGCGATCGCAGCACTGCATCACCTCTCACATCTGCTTCAGACAACACTACGCACACAGCCATAACTCTAGGCCTGGTGTCCCTGTAACCCTGTATTACTGCGCTCAAATCAGGCAGGGAAGCTGGTCCAGATCATTAAGCCCCTCCCCTTCCAAACTCCCCCAACTCCCTCTCTTCCACTGATGACAGACCTGAAAAGAAGAGACCTTTGTTGGTAATTGAAACTTACCTCATTTTCAAAATACCAGGGCCCAAGTGGATAATAAAACAGGACCTATATAGGAGA
This sequence comes from Brycinus macrolepidotus, assembly GCA_037974445.1. Taxonomy (NCBI): domain Eukaryota; kingdom Metazoa; phylum Chordata; class Actinopteri; order Characiformes; family Alestidae; genus Brycinus; species Brycinus macrolepidotus. Next base: position 2,757,101 of record JBBPCZ010000019.1, on the reverse strand, counting down.
GCGTATTTCTGGCCAAAGCTAAACAGCAGCGCATATACAGAGGCAAACAGAGCTGGAATTGTTCAATTAAAGCAAAGTGCTCTCCGCAAAGTTTTTTTTATATATATATATATATATATTTTCTGTTCAACTTCTCTCACTCTCTCTCTCTCTCTCATCTTTTCTGCTTAACTGCAGTGGGAAAGTAGCCATGCGTTGACTCTGCATGGCTGCAACCTTAGTAAAATCCACATGGGAGTCTGTAATTACCCAGAATACAGCTCAGGGAGCAGGCCCCACCCTGCATGCTCTGTAAAGCTTGCTCGCTCACTCTTGTCTCTCTCTCGCTCCCTCTCCCTCTCTATACTCACCTCAGCCCCCTTCTCCACTTCTAGTTCTTTCTACTCACCTCAGCTTGCTTTTCTCTCTTTCTTGTCTTTCTCTCCTTCTCATACTCTTCTCATACTATCTCTGTCTTTTTTTCTTTCTCTCTCCCCCCATCTCTCTCTCTCAGCTCTCATCTCAGCCCCTCATCTAGCTCTCTCTCTCCCTGTTTCTTTCTGCTTTCCTCTCACCTCATTTTACCTGTCTCTAACCTTCTCCCTCACTCACTTCCCTCCCGCCCTCCCTCCCTCAGCTTGTAAACTTCTCAGTGGCAGGGTGTCACTGCTGACAGTGGCAAAGAAAGGTCTGCATGTAATCCACAAACAAGTAACTCAACTCAAGTCTCTCACATGAGCTCCTGCCAGGTTACCCTTTATATGAAGGTCCGAGTTCGACCTCAGTGACCCTAACCTGCCCAAACTGGACTGATCCATGCAACATTCCATCAGACTAATCATAGCCCCAGACTGTTGCAGAGTGAGGTAATGGTTCTCCCTGAGCTGGTAATGCAGTGCCAGAGATTTCAGTGCTGTGCTTGCGTTTGCAGGGGGGGCAAAGTGAAGTTTAGCATAAAGAGAAATAAAGCAGGAATGTTTAAGATGAAGCACTGATAAGGGTCCAGCATGCACAATGGCCTCTATACTATTTGTGGAGTGAACGACACACAGTCTCACGCAATCCTACACAGGCACACAGGAATGTTTTCTCCACCACACATGAACACACACACACACACACACACACAAACACACACACACACAGAGCCCAGCCGCCATGCGATTGGTTATCTTACCATCAGTGTGGAGGCTGCCAGACAGGACCCTTTGAAATGTGATCCTCAGCCGTTCCAAGAGCAGCCTCTTGCCCTAATTGGATGATTATACCCAGAACAACATTATTTTAACTCAAGAGAGAAGGAGAAAAAAACCTTTATTACTCGGTAAATTCCTCTTGACTCGCTATTTGTAACAGTGGCTAAGAGTTACCAACTTCAAGCTGTCAAATGAGTCCCAGATTGCGCAGGCTCCACAAGCTGCTCAAGTGAGGGAGTGGTGTCTTTAGACCACTTCTGCACTCCACTCCTCCACTGCACTCCGAATATCGCTAGATCACTACAACATCGGTGCAATCGGAACGAGACAAAACTTTTTCTATACACAAAGCTGTGTCCGCAAACTTTTCCCGCTTTAAAAATAAGCACCCCATACATGCTAACTTTGCATGTTGTAAACAATGTTGGGGGCTCAAATTCAAGCACAAGTACTGAGACACAAACCAGACAGAGGGGCCCTGGAAATGGCTGTTTGACTGATAAACATCAGACACATCAAATAATGGTGATCAAAGGCAGCTCTTAAAGGCCACATAGACAATATCAGAGGATCATGTTTACATTCTTTAGTTCCTCTAATGGACCAGACCATAGTTTGTACAGTCACTTAAAGTTATATTGGTTACTCCTACGAATGGAGATAAATATGAAGGAAAATAGGTTTAGTCAATTTTTTCTGAAAACAAAGTGGAGAAATATGAATCTAACGCCCCAGTTATGAGAAGGCCATATTCATAGCTTCCAAAACCACTGAAATGTTGTCACTGTGAGCCAGGGAGTGCTTTGTCTTCCCGACATGAGAAGGCTTGTTAGCGGCGCAGGGAAACGGCACGTTGCATCTCCTTTTGGCGACTATGACAGTAATTTGGTGGCTGGAGCAGGCTGGGAACAAAGGATGGCTCAGCTCCGGCTTGAGAGGAGCCTCAGGCAGGCCTCTGCAGCGGTCAGCCATATATCACCAAAAAAAAAATCTAAAAACAGAACCAGCCACTCAAATATTTGCCTAAACTCCACGTGCCCCATAATCAGGAGGGAAATGACAGTGTGTTTGCATTGTCCAGGCTGCAGAGGCCTCCTATAAATGGAGAGTGTGAGAGAGAGAGAGACAGAGAAAGAGAGAGTGAGTGAGAGAGAGACAGAGAGCAAATACAACAATGATGGAGTTGTGAAATTACAGGGCTCCTACATCAGAACTGCTCACACTCCCATGCTTACATGGTCAAGGCCTCAGCTGAGAAATAATGCATTGTATGTTGTATGCACAAAACATAATTGTGTCACACATTTCCATTCAGTCAAAGAGGGTTGGAATATGGATTTTGTTACCTAAAAATAAAATGCAACTGACATATTCATATTTCCCCACAAATGAAAATGAGTTTCGTTGTAGAAATTATTGTGGGGTTGAACAGGCTTAATAGAACATTTGCACACAAAAAAACATTTGGCATGAAATTATAGTAATCAACCTGACTGGTTTCAGTTGGCTGCAACAACCAGTTTGGTCCAGCTTGGTAATGCCAGCTGAAAACTCAATATTCAACTCTAACTTCACTTAAAATTATTAGGCTGAATGGAATTTTTACCAACATTCTGTAAAGTTTGTCCAAAGAACCCGTAGCACGGTCAGTTGTTGTTATATTCTGACATATTTTCAGTCACAATTTAAATCAAACAACCTCTTTGGTTCATTGGGGGTGAGTGTGCTTTCTTTTCTCCAAAAAAATCATGCCAAGACCACAACAGCCTTTCTGGTATTAGATGTGCATGTAACCCAAGTACACATGGATCTAAGCCTGGAAGAACAAATAGCTGAAATAGTGCCCTGGGCACCCTTGTATTTTGACAGATTCCCAAAGAACCTGGAAAACACCCACATTGTCTGTTTTATTGTCTGTGTTGTTGTAGTATCAAAATCTGCCCTTCCACTTGCAGCAATTTCTACTGGAGACTTTCAGGACAGGAGTTATGTTGCCATTTTTGAGTCTCTGTATTTACCCAAAAGAGCACATTTTCTCAGTTTACACTGTGGACATCAAGACTCACACACTGTTTTAATAACAATTACAATGTGTCATGACAAAATGTGCCATAGGTAACACATCCAATAAAGAATGAAGGTGACAGGAAGTGTTAACGTGTGGTCATGGCCATCTCAGAAGAAGGCTAAAGGGGACATGGTGACGTCCACTTCCTCTCAGAAGCATGCACTCTCTCTCTCTGGCCTTTTCTCACCCTTCCTCCTGACGCAACAGGATATGAGGACATAGGTTATCAACAAAGACTTTCACAAAGCAGATCTTGCACTGTGTAGGGTCTCCTCTCGGGGCGAAGGGGCCTTGTAGACAGTATTGTAACATTACACTCCACTATCCTTAAAATGAAGGTTCCTAAACTGTTGCAAGAAAAGAAAAACAAAAAATTTCAACCAGCATGGAATCTTTACATTACACAGTCCCAAAAATAGACTATTGACCATTGACAGGTTTCTTAGGAAGCCCAAGGGTTTTTTTCTCTGGGCTTCCTAAGAAGCCCTTTCTTATATATTTTAAGACTGTACCCATCTCTTTTACATTTTCTTTTACAATTTCATTTTACCCATCTCTTTTACAAGCAATTTCCTCCGGGATCAATGAAGATTTCTGATTCTGATTCTGATACATCAAAACGCACCTCTCCACATTGCATTTTGGTAAAAGTGTGGATTTGTCACATGGTATTAGACCTTCAGTGATTGAAAGGCTGTTATATACAGCTAAAATCACCAGTGAACTTGACACATTTTATGTTTGGACATAAAAAGAGCTCATTTATGTGTTTGTTCTAACATGAACAACTTTGCTTATAGGAACGTGGCTTTAGCTGCTAGGTAGCTGTGGCTGCTGGAAACAGCGGCACGTCATGTAAGCAAAGACACTGAACTGCAAACAAATTTGGAATATGATGCTTTCTGGAGACAATGAAAAATATAATTTAAACCAGCACTGTTTTTAAAACAAAGACAATAACTTAAATATAGTGTTTGGAGAAGAGCACCCACCCCATCATTGCTCTAAAGCAGGTCATGGAAAATGCACTGTCTGTACAAAAGAAGAGTTTCATCAGTGTTTCTGTGACACACATCCACACACCACAGAGCACAAAAACAGGATTCAGACATGACAGAAGGTAATATGGGACACTTTAAAAACTGTTATCTACTGTTTACTAATGTATTACTACAAGAAACTCATATTGATAATGCTGAAATGAAAAAAATGGGAAAAGTGAAAAAAAGGGTCATTACAACACAAAAACAGTTATTGTGAGAAACTGAAAAAATATCTTTAGTATTATAGCCTAAGACATATGTGTCACAAATGACCGCATAATATTTAATGTTCCATATGACATGAATCCACCTGCATACTCCACTCCAACATAACTCATGTACTGAATGAGACAGAATGAAGGAAGGAATGAAGAAATTGTTTTCTCGCTACAGTGGTGATGAGGCATGATGCAGAAATGTTATGAAATTATTGAGGACCATGCCCAACCAACCAATAAAGAAATTATTTTAGAAAAATGGTATTTCAAACAGCCCACCCTTGAGTATCCACCTTAAAGAAGTTCAAAAGACTATTATGTCAGGAGGATGTGAGTAGATACTTCTACAGCAGATGAAGCAGTGGCTGAATTTTAGCAAATATTTCAATCTATTTTGTTCCCTCCACTTATACAGTGTGCTTGAAACTCTAAATAGTTGCATGCATTTCTGAGCTCAGTTACGCAGTTTATGGATCCAATGTTCTATACGTGTATTTATATCTTTAGTTTGGTTCACATGATCCAAACCAAACATTAATTGTATTTTAGTTTTTGTTTGCTTAGTGTTCACGCTGACACATTTGACAGTGAACCAAAAGACTTCATACTCACAAATTAATCAGCATTTTTAGCATTTTGGCATCTTTCAATTATAAGTTAACTAATCCTGTGTGCACACACCCTGAGTTGCCAGTTTACTTAATCTCCTGGACCTTGGACCTGCTGTGTAATCATTATCCGTGCACTTTGTAGGTTTACAGTTACTGACTGTGGCCCACCTGATACTGCATAATTTATCAGCACCTCTATTCCGTTCACAAGTGAAAACGGACCATCATAGGAACATAGCTGACCAGATATTATTTGGGTGACAAATTGTGCAGCTGAGTGTATAATGTGTTATCAACAAGGTAGATGTCTCTAATAAATTGACCGGTGAGTGTGTAAAAACCCCAGCACTACTAAATTACACACCCATACCAGTGCTACACACATAACCATGCCATTACCAGTTGGGATAAGAATGGTCCACCATCAATAAAAAACACTTTACCAAGTAAAATCATCTTAAATCCAGTTGCTAATATTTCTCCATCTTAGGTCGCTGTAAGCTTATTATAAGAACATCTTTTTTGACTTATTTATCTCACTATATTAGAAGATAGTTTTTCTCCTTTCAAGCATATTTCTTAAAACAAGCAATATTATCTGTCACTATAGTAAGATAATGTTAATTGAAAAACTGACTTGTATTAAAAAGTCTAGAAAAAAAGTTTTAAAAACTCAAACAATCTCAAAATGATAAATACTACATATATAGACTAAATGTAACATGTTAATAGGTGTACCTCATAAACTGGAAACTCAGTGCAGACTAATTCAGTACAGCACTTTTGAAAGGGTGTCTGGTGTCTCTCTCTTAGTGCCTGGGCATGCTAAACCACTAGGATTTCATGATCACAAATTCATTGGGATTCACTGGAAGGTTAGTGTTTGGGGCAGGACTGGCAACAACAGGTTTTGCACGACTTCATTCATAAGAAGTTCTGCAACATTTCAGTTCTTTGAAATCAGATTGCAATATCACTGCCATTCAAGAATCCAGATTCCAGTCCTCTTTTTTTTTGCAATCCTTATGTATTTCAGAATTACAAAATCCTGAACCAGGTACTGAATTCAAGGTCCAGTTTTAGAAAACCTCTGCACTAGGTGGTGGTCTCTTTTCTTAATTCTTAATATACTCACCATGTCAAACCAGGTGAGCGTTCAGGACATGTGATGATGACTCCATGCCTATGTCATCTGCAGTCACCGGCCATTAAGTCTCAGAGCAGGTGAATAAACATTGGGCTCTGAAGTTGTCCCAGCATTCTGGGAAGTCGCTGCTGTCACTGCCAAGCTGGATGCAGCTCCACTCACTGACTGTAACTCTCTCAAATGGAAAAACTGAAAGGCTGCTGTTTTACAATTAACATTTCCTCTGGCATTTCTCTGTCACCTCATGTGCAGCCTGTTTAGCCTGTGCGAAGAACACATGCGAAATGAAAAACAAGAAGACAAACTATGCTCCAAGATAAATGTGCTTAGCAACAGCACTCTGTTCCCCGAGACACAAAATGTCTTACATATGCCTAAAACCTGACTTTACTTCATCATTTTTTAACCTAACCTTCCACAACTGTTGTATATGGTTGAGTACCATGAGCAGTAATTTCCATGCACCCTGTACTTTGTGAAAGAACAGAACCCCCTTTGACTCGACTGACTCGAACCTACTGCAGACACAACTACCCATGGGCTTGTGTTATAAATATGTTTTGAATTTCTGTTCTCTTCTCTATTTCCAAATCTCTGTGGACCAGTGCCATTGAACTCTTCCCAAGACTGAGGCACTAAACAAGTGATCAGAGGCAAACATTTTTATCCCACTTTCTCATTTGCACACACTCTCACACCCAGACAGGCAGCTCCGCCAAGCTCCAGTGGTTCACATGTGACCATACCTAAGGACTTAATGACTGACCTGGGTTTACTGCAGCCCCAGGCAGTGACAGTAGTGTGAAGTGATGGGCATAACTGTCAAAACAAATGTTGCTATAATACCTGGAACAGACAAGAACATTTTGATGGATTCTCCCTTGCTGAGAGCCCACCTTAATTATAGTAGTGCAGTGGTATTGGTGGGCTTCAGGATCAAGTTGACCATGATAGACAGTGATGTCTGGATTACAGGTTGAAAGGTGGAACGTTTCTGTGACTCGTTTTTCAATGTTGAATTTTTATGTATAATTTTGTGTCCTATAATGACGATCAACGCTTTATTTATCACTTAAACAGCAAAAATAATACCTACTTCAGTCTTCCCATAACCACCACCAATTAATGACTGGTACAGGATATCCATATGTATCTCTCTATGCCTGATCAGGGTGGGAAAAGATTTCAGAGATTAATGTATTTCAAAGGAAGCTGGAATGTTATTCATGATTAGAACATAGGCTTTCTCTAATGACAAAATGTCATTTGAGGGCTGGAGTGAAAGAGATTTTAGGTAAAAAAAAAAAAAAAAGATATTGAGGAAGACCATCACATTTGACCTATTTATTTTATATTCTATAGAGTTAATTGTTGACCAAAGGCATTTGACAGATTTGCCAGGGTTTGACAGAAACATTGAAATATACTCAGCATATATAATTAATTTGTGGGTAGCAGTATGGACTTTGATTCAGGGGAAATTTGGATTCTGCCAAATAGATTGTCTAATGGCAAAGCAAAAATAAGGGAAACAGGAGGCATCCATGGTGTGTTTCATGGTCTATATGGCAAAATGAGTTCACTTCTAACAACTGCAGCCTTAGGTACACTGTTCTCCTGCTCACTGTGATTATGTCTCATCATTTCAATGAAATTTCTTATGTTATCTTCAAAATTACATCAACAACAAAGCTAACCTAATAAGGGTAAACCAATGCTGCAACCACTTTATCACAATCTTTTACCTATCATATAGACAATAATCATATATGCTATTACAGTTAATTAAGGAAGTGATCTTTAGACCCTTTTAAGAATGAGAGAGATTAATAGCAAATGGTTGGTGGAAGGAAACATGTTAGCCAATGGCTACATGTTAGAAGGGAGTTAGGTCTTTAACATATGCTTTGGGAAACTGAATTGTCAACCTGTCTGGGCTATCATTGTTGTTTGAAACTGCCAAGAAGGCCATTATGTGGCAATTAGCTATTTTTGTTCATTACCTTAACCCTGTAGTGTAACTTCTCGTGTCACTTCTCGTCCCCTCAGGACATCAAGCACTGCTCATCTGGAACCTCCGTTGCTCAAAAGAAGAGGAAGACATGCGTCAAGACTCTTTTCAGTCTTGGCTCCCCAGTGGTGGAATGAACTCCCTCTTCCGATCAGATCTGCGGAGTCCCTCGCTGTCATCAAGCATCGTCTGAAGACCCACCTCTTCAAGGAGCACCTTGGTGACTCACTATACCTCTTGTTTTTGCTTATTCATTTCTTCTTCCCTATATTCATAATAAAAAAAAACTTCACTCTTAACACCATGCCTTCCCTACTTTTGCTTTAACCTCTGACTTTTCTTTGACAGGAGTTGTTTAGGTGTAACTTAGCTGGCAGTAACTTGGTTGAATAGCAGATGTTGATTTAAGTGTAGCTTTACAGGTTGAAGAACAGATGTGGACTACTTGAGCACTGATGTACGTCGCTCTGGATAAGAGTGTCAGCTAAATGCCATAAATGTAGATGTAAATAAGCAAACTTCAGACACCAAACAATTGTCTGCTGGTCTACTACATTTTAGGTACGGGAGATTTTTGATCTGTAAACTATTGGTTTACAGATTGCAAAAGGTTTGTGGATGAAGAATGTGCCAAGAATCCTTTAGAAACTCAGCAAATCTCTGTTTAACTAACACTAGTAAGACACCTTTATGGATCCACTTACAGTAATAAACTTAAGCTTATTAATAAATGTTTTGTGTGCTTTTTTGTATTTGTTCTTTTGGCTACTGCAGCCTTAATTTAATACAACATCAGTAGTAGCAGTTATGGCAGAAAACATCCACATGCTGAGAAAATGTCCAGTGTTGTCCACCTGTCAGCCTGCCACTCAAGCTTTTTGCCACCTCTCAACAATTGCCCACTTGGCTGGCCAGGTACCTTCACCTTCTCTTGCCCCTCACCCACAATGCACCTGGAGCAGGGCCAGGGCTGCTGTTAATTGGGCCTCATTATTAAGTTAAGTGCAGTGCGGGCGGTGGTGCAGGAGCTAATGAGCAAGGGGAGGCAGGCTGTGCCGGCCCAGCCATTAGAAAAATTAGTGAGTGGAAAATGAGTACAGCGCTGGCTGGGAGAGAGAAAGAGAGAGCAAGAGGGGCTTTCTGATGAGACTGAACTCTGAAGAGGCACATACTGGGAACACCAGCCTCTCACCATTACTGTGGGTAGAGCATGTTTCAGCACCAGCTTTTATTTAGCCAGAGAGCAGCAACACTGCTGAGAATAGTCTACATACTTTTACAGATCAGATATTGACTCATAGATGACATGAGGCGCACATGAGCTATTGCACTATCAAACTTCTGTTTCTGTATGAAGCGTTAAGATTTAATCCTACTTTAAGCTTTATAAACAGGTGTACAGTCATATGTATCTGAAGAATTAAATTTAAACAAAATCAAAACATTTCTGGTATGTATAGCCTAACATTCAGTATTCAATATGACATTTCTGAAAAGTACAGGAAAATGTTCTAGAGTTCTAATCATTCACCACTGCATTACACCTCTTAAAGAGAACAGGGGATCCAGAGGTTTGTTATAAAGTTCTCATTTTTGAGTAGAACACTTCTTCATGGGGGAGCACAGTGGTGCAGTAAGAAGGTAATAGATTAGATTTTTGTATGTTTGTTTTTGTATGAGTTTGTTCTGTGTAGGTTTCCATTGTGATGCTCCAGTTTCCATCCACAATCCAAAGACATGCACACCAGGTAAATGCCAAACTGCCCCTAGATGTGAATGTGTTTGTTTGCATGTTTGCCCTGTGATGGACTGGTGATGAACTGGGTGTTTCTCCACCTTTTTCTCCCCCCAACCCTGGTTAGGATAAGTACCTTGGATAATGGATAAATAAATGAGCATTAAATGAGAAAAAAAACGTAAATAAACAAAAAAATTTTTATTTACTATAAGTTGAGATGTGGTCTTTTTTATATTTCTAGTGAAGATCTCAGTTGACCACAGATGCTAATATTTTCATTTTAGAGGGATAATGTGAGTGGCGTGAGGCAAGGGGCAAAAGTTTAAATATCAAAAACATTACAGAACATCTAAATAAAATACCAATTTAGCACGGTCCAAAGTTTTCACAAACGTGATTAACAGAGAATTTAACACAAGATAAATATTTAGTGTGGGATTAAGAGAGAATGTAAACAGAGTGGCACTGACTGAGCACCAGGCCAGAGTACAGTGAAGACTGGTGAGACAAAGAGTGATGGAATAACATGTGTCTGTGGGGGGCTGGGTGAGAGAGATAGAGTAAGACAGTGAGAGAGAAAGAGAGCCAGGGAATTAGAGAGAGAGAACAATAACAAGAGTGAAGAAAGAGAGTGTAGTAGAGAAAGAGAGCATTAGTAAGAGGGTGAAGAAGGAGAGAGAGACAAAGAGAGAAAAGATGAGAAAGAAAGAGACAATGTAACAGAGAGAGAGGGTGAGTGGTCTGTAGACAGTGTGTTTGTGTGAGATAGTATCAGGGCTATGTGGGTGGTGAGAGGTTTAGTGGGAAGAGATGAGGGTTCTCTAGCAGTGTTAATGTCTCCTGCGCGAGGACCCATGGGGTCATCACCGTCAAACCCAGATGCCAGACATGGACATGCTTTCATTCAGGTTCCATTAAAAATCAAAGGCTCTGAGAGAGCAAGCAGACCTCACACTCTGAACCATAGCTGGCACTCCACCTCCGGCAAAACACATCCAGCGGAGCAGGCCTCAGGCCCACAGCCGGAGCCCGCAAGGGGTCCGTTATGGAGAGGATGGGGACCGTATCAAAGCAACATGTTTAGAAGTTGCTTTCCAGGCTGGAGAGATTACAGAGAGAGACGCCTTCCATCCATAGCAGAGCGTGGGAGACTGAGAGATGAGGACTTAACAGCGCCAGTGTTTAGATGAATTTGAGAGTTTTTTTTTCCCCTTCACACAGTCTCGGCTAAATTATCCAAACACGACCACACTGGCATTCATTTGTGCGTTATCCCCCCAAAAGCAGTTTATCTTGGCCACACAGTGACAGTGTTGTTCCTGGGGTATGCCCAGCAGATAACTGGGCCAGCCTTGAAAATCCCACCCTGTAGTGTTCTCTTCTCTGATATTAAAAGAGACGGGAAGATCAGTCGCCGCTCAAGCCTGGATGAGGCCCTGGAAAGCTGACAGTCAGGCATGACATAGCAGTAACTCAGGGAACAGATAAAAGAAATATATGTGTACTGATGTCCTCAGTGGCAAGACTTGCAATAGGCCCTGTTTTTCTTACGTGCTTAAACACTACAGTTAAAAAGTGAGGAACTAGTTTAATCAACGTCTGTTGCAGTCGAGTAACTAATATAATTCTAAAGGGCTCTTTCTTTCAACTGCACTTGTTTTAATAATTAGTAAGACTCTAGGAAACCGTGAGTAAAAATGAATCCACAAAAATGAATGTAGCTGTAAAATGACTGAAAAAGCTGTATAACATCAGGAACTGATTTATAATATAATATAATAATATTAATATTTAGAATTCATCTTGTTTTAAAAGTGGTGATCGAATTTAAAGTCAGAAAACTTGACAACAAATAGATCATACTGTTATATTATTTAACATTTGATAAGTTCTTGTTTAGTGAATTCTTAAAATATTAATGTATTTTACCCAAAATATAGCTTTTGGGATAGACAAATAGACAGACAGCACTTTTGGGGATTTTCAAAATCACAGTGACTACAGCAACATTTTGGCTGCTCTAAGAGTGAGCAAATTTTTTTTTATTACATTCATTTTCCTGTTTCATACAATTTTTTTATTACAATTTTTGAGAGAGAAAGAGAGCCAGGGAATTAGAGAGAGAGAACAATAACAAGAGTGAAGAAAGAGAGCGTAGTAGAGAAAGAGAGCATTAGTAAGAGGGTGAAGAAGGAGAGAGAGACAAAGAGAGAGAAAAGATGAGAAAGAAAGAGACAATGTAACAGAGAGAGAGGGTTACATTGCATTCTGAACTGAAAAAGACTGCTGAGTAGTTTCAACACCTCTCTGCACTTCATTGCAAACACTACAGCATAACGCACCACAAATATTAACCCTCTCTCTCTCTCTCTCTCTCTCTCTCTCTCTCTCTCTCTCTCTCTCTCTCTCTCTCTGTCTCTCTTTAATGGCAAAATCTGTGAAAAAAAACATCCTCACAACCAGTGAACTGAAGCTTAACGGCAAATGGCAAAAGGACCCCCGACATAGTAATGGATTTTTTGGGAGCTGACACATGGAACAATTTGTAATGAGAACTATAATGAGCTCAGCATGGGTGTCATCAGTCGAGCTTGTTTTCTGAGCTGAGCTTTCAGGTAGTAAAGGCCTAAGTATTGATAAAAAAAAAAAAAAAAAGGTCTACAGAGCGACGTGTCATGATCATTGCATCATCCATCCTCCTAAACAAAAGGGCTTACTGTGTGAAAAGTAGAACAGCAATTTGGGGTTATTTGATGACGGAAGGGGTGCAGGGTTGGCTGGGCAGCCACATTAAAGAAGCCTCGCTGTATGCTGGGGGTTTGAGTAAACAGTTCGCTAGCTGAGCTTCATCACAGGTCTGGTGAGTGCCCAGACTAAATGTTGCCTACATTAGGCATCACTGGGTACATAATAAGGACAGTCTTCTGCTGCCCCAGTGACCCGGCCTTCAGTCGCCTTCCTGTTAACCTTGTCAAAGCCACCATGCCTCATTCACAACAAGCGGATGGCTCTCTGAACGCCAGTACTCTCTATAAATAACTACTTCATTGAAGCCCAGAGAGGTGAATGAGGTGGGGGGGTGAGGGGGGGGATTGTGGGGGGAGGTTGTAAACAGCAGGCACATTTGTAAGCATTTAAGACTGAAAAAAAAAATGGTTAAAAAACAACCAAGGAAGTCATGTCAGGAGAGGAAAACACATTCCATTTGCAAAGTTAATAAAGAGTGATCGTGACAGTTTGTGACATCTGCGTGTTTCATAACCACCTTCAGATTGAAAGTCCGCAACTATTAGAACACACAAACTGTTTGCTTTAGAACCAAGCTCTGGCCCATAAAGTGAACAAACAGTTGTTTCGAAGAAGGATGCGAACAATGGCTGTGGGGGAACATGCCTGATGTTGGGCAGAGGCCCATGCTGTCAGAGTGTGGAGAACAAGCTTGATTCATTGATCATTAATTCAGTTTACTAACACTGATTTACAGGCAGGCAGCGCTCTGGGCCCACTCTGGCATAGATTAAAAGGCATGGAAACCATCACCTTCCCCCTCCCCTTCTAAAGCAGGAAAAAACATCCAAAATAAATCAAAGGAATTATTCAGAGGCCGTTGTGTCATCCCAAGACCGCAAAACAAAGCCCTGTGACGTCTCAATCAGTTCTTTTGTCCTCTCTTGCACATCATAAAAACCTAGTTTAACTCTTCAGAGTAGTTCTGCTGCTCCACAGCACTTACCTTGTTGTCATTTGTGCTTTCATAGTTCTGACAGAATATATGGTAAAATAAACTGTGCTTACGTTGCAGGTATGTACACACATACATGCACACACATAAATACACACACACACATGCTCACACACACACACCTAATATATATCTATAAATCAGATATCACTAAATTGCTGTTGTTACAGTATTGTTACAATAACACGTTTTTCTTCCTTTCCTTTCTCCTATAAAATTACTCTGAGATCTCTGAGATAAGATATTTAGTTTATTAACAGGCATGTTAAAAGTTTGTTATTGTTCACACACCACATACATTTACACTTTGTGCTTTAATACATCAGACTAGTTCGCCACGTGGTAATATGCAAACCAGTTCATACAACAACAAATTGCTTGTGTTGCTCCATTCAAAAGGAAATTTTGCACAGCACTGCTCTTTTTTTAAAACCAGCAGTCAATGTTTACAAGCTGTTAAGAATAAGTAGCCTCCTGTGTCATTGCCACCGTGAACCACATGCGCTAAAACGCACAGTATCTTCGTGAGTCAGTGAAAAATAATGAGGTGAAGTAAAGGGTAATTAAACTGGTGCTTCATTTGAGCTGACCAGCTCAAGCAAAGTAAAACTCAGAAGAAACCTATGCCATGAGATGAACTGAGGAGCACTGATGCCTGCATTAAATGAGGGTAGTCAAGAAGGCCATCTCTGCAGAACAACAGGAGGGGGTGCCACCACATTTTTTTGGGAGGGATTTTAGTTGTTGAACATGGATATGAGTGTGACCAGGTATAAATGTAGTCCTTGATCCTTTCTGTCATTGCATGATGTCCACAAATAGCCCATCAGATTCTTTGGACTGAGACAAGATGGTAAGATGCAGACCAGAAGTAGATAGATCAGATGTATCTCTTTTCACCAAAGACATCCCTTGTTCTTGATCTTTCCAGTTCTAGCCTATAGAGTTCTAGCTGAGTGTGAACTCCGGTCTAACCTCTGCTCCTTATATCCATTATACACCGCTCCCCCTTTATTTACACTAACACACTGTGAGCCACAAAAACAAAGGAACACTTGGGCAGTTCCGTGCTCACAACTGAGACTTTCACAGCAGGGAACGTGAGAATTTTGATCAGCTTTTTGTCCCAAACAGCTCAAACTTTGATGTCTTTGTTCCATTCGGAGAAGATGTAATTTTTCTTGAACTTTCTAGAAGTATAAATTGGGTCAAAAAAAAAAGTTCAAGTAAAAGTCACGACATTAAGAGGCACAGACGGGCTCTTTCAGTACCCAGCAGAAAAAATACAAGGAGGTGCTTCAGGCCTGAAGGCCGTGATACCTGATCATCAAACCACCGCCAATTAGAGCATTAGGAGAAGTCATTTATTTTGCCTATGTTAAAAAAGGTGCTAAACTCCATGAACCATTCCCTCATACCCTGCTGAAATTTCATCCTGAATGAGTACGGCCCCACCGAGTGAGAGACAGAGGGATATTGAAGGGGCCTGAGAGAGAAAGAGAGAGAGAGACTGGCCCCAGGGATTTAGCCCAGTGGTACAGAACCTGCCAGGTGTAGGCTAATCTGAAGAACACCAGGCACTCTTTCTCCTCCTTCCCTCATTTTTTCCTTTTCTCTGTTTGCATTACATCCCCTTCCTCCCAACCAAACTGAGAAGAAGGCTGGGGAGCAGCGTTTCCTTTTAGGTCAGTGAAAGCTTTATCCATCAGTAATCTATTGATTGTGGATTATCTCACATCAAAGAAGGATGAGATAAACTCCCTGAAGATCACCTTAAATATCTAGTCACAAATTACCCTCACCAATGACCTTAAAACCCTTTCATGCATGAATTATGAAATCACTGAGGTGGATTTTTTCCCCCATGTTTTTTTT
>JBBPCZ010000019.1:2722586-2741373 GCA_037974445.1 Brycinus macrolepidotus | reverse complement strand
TTGTACCTGCATATTTCTTGTAGAATAAAAGGATCTGACAGATATCCCAGAGGCCGCAGTGTCATGTCCACTGTTGTCCGCCATTTTGGATTTATGATGCAGTATCTCATGTTATGATTATTGATAAAGACAATCATTATACATGCAATACAGGGTGGATTTAGAAGACACCTCCCTGGTGGTTTGGAGTATATATTGCAAACCTTGTGTTTTTAAATGGGGTTTGAATATGTGTCCACTGTAGTGGACACCATGCATGAAAGGGTTAAAGGCACAGTCCAGGTCAAACTGCCAGAAAGAGTGCTGAGGTTAGCCCATCAGTACATGCAGAAGTAAACTTATAGCAAGTCAGAATTGACCTCCATAAATATTTATAGGAAAAAAGGAAAACATGACTTTAAAAAGAAAAAAATTGACTTTAATGTTAGTTAAAGTAACAAGTTTTGATTCCAAGTCATTCCCAGGAGTCGAGGTCTGGATCATTTTTTTTAGTCATAAAATATTCGCACAATTTAAAGGGCAGCTGGTGTTTTCAAAAGGTAAAAAAGGAAGTAAAACTAAAAAGTTTAAAACAAATAGTTGAATTGACATAGTAGTATGTAGTCTTGGTGCCGTCTGAGGGCCTCTCTTCCTGCATACCAAAAAAACTACAGGGACTAAACACCTGATGAAGACTGGATCCCTAATATGTTCATTCAGTCTTTTTCCAGCTGAGATTAAGGTTAGACTGCTGAGATTGCTTCATTTTCCATTTCATTACCCATCATCCCATCATCTTGAAGCTCAACAACAATATTTGAACACACAATCTGTGCAATGTGTGAGCCTCCATACAGGGATGGTGACGAAAGAAAGACTCAACAAGCCAACAGGCCTGTGACTTCATCCAAAGCCAGGCAATGGAGAAAATATCCAGCCTAGATGATGGTTCTCAGTGGAAAGACAAAATGTCAAACATTCAGGACTTTCGTGAGACGTTCCAGAGTGTCGAAATCCCATCAATCATTATAACAAAGCACACAGTGGAATTATGCAAGGATCATTAAATGCGTATTAACACACCATACCACTCTGTTCATGAGCTCAGAGAAGTAATGTTTAGGAATGAATACTGTGAACTGTGAAACATTTGCTTCTGAATAGTAGACCCAGTAGCCATAGTCCATTGAGGCCATGATAAAATCTAATAAAATATTTTAAATAATTTCAATTTAACAAATTAAATATGACACTGTTGCCTCTGTGTGCGTATGTGAAATGTGGTTGCTATGTGTTGGGCTGCTAGCGAGCAATGAGGTGCGAAAGGGGAAGGGTGAGACCAACTGCGGTCAAAACAATTCACACCTCTCCACAAAGATAGTCATGCTGACATAAAACGGACAGAACAAGACCTGTAGATGCTCTAACCCAGTCATCTAGCCATCACAATCTGGCCCTTGTCAAAGTCACTCAGATCCTTACGCTTTCCTATTTTTCCTGCTTCCAACACATCAACTGTTCACTGACTGTTCACTGTGTGCCAAGTATATCCCACCCTTTGGTAGGTGCCATTGTAGTGAAATAATCAATGTTATTCCCTTCATCTGTCAGTAGTTTTAATGTTGTGGCTGATCAGCGTATTCCATCAGTGTTACTGAGGAACAAAAATACATAGTTTAACTTAGAGACCCCCTAAAGGGGCAGAAATAGCATTTTTGGCAACTTTGAAAAAGGGTTAAATGGTTTTCAAGATGTCCTTCTGTGAACAGAATGCATGAGAGGCTTAAAGATCTACAGTTTCATAAGTTCTGAGATTTTAGCCCTTTGTTTCTTTCATTTTGCCCTATGAAGTCCATTAGCCGATCAGGATGACAGCAACACTTTACACAGTCATCACCGGCACACCAGGCTGTTGATTACAAACTAAATCGTAATGGACTTGTAACTTAGAACTGAATTATATAATTATGGCAATAGGTGATTTAACCCATTTCTAATCACCACTGCTGTACACTAAAAAATCCTAAGTTAGGTGAATCTTAAACAAAATAGGGGCCTATGGCCCACAGTGTGGTTCAAATCAAGCCATTCGTAAGAGTTTGTTTGTACGTTCCATGTCACTTTCACACTATTTAACTAGTATTCACCCTATGCCAGCCAGTCTCTTGGTTAAATAAACACTTCTGCCTCAATACCTGGCAGGAAACTGGTTTGCTCTTGAAACTCAATGCTGAAGCCCATTTGACAAACAGTGCCATCTGCTGGCCACAAAGTTTCTGGAGGAAAAAAGTTCCACGTCTGACGGAGAAGCATCTCCTTTTCATGTTGTTCAAAGTGCCTTGTGAGTTTCCACAGTCCATTTTTGTCTAAAAATAACAAAAGCCCATGAATTACGTTTAATCCCATTTGTTTCTATAGTCTAAACGGACACAAGAAGATGGAAAGGACTTTACATGGCTGAGTGGTACAGAAGTAAAAGAGATTTTCACAGCATCATAGAGCTGTTTAATTGTGCACTGATTGACTCATCTCACTCTGAACTCAAATCCACCAATTTCTTGGATTAATCCATAATGATATTATAGAT
Source organism: Brycinus macrolepidotus (assembly GCA_037974445.1). Taxonomy (NCBI): domain Eukaryota; kingdom Metazoa; phylum Chordata; class Actinopteri; order Characiformes; family Alestidae; genus Brycinus; species Brycinus macrolepidotus. The sequence continues at coordinate 2,738,807 of JBBPCZ010000019.1, read as the reverse complement.
CAGAGATTACAGATCAGTCTATATTGATATTAGCCATTAAATTGCAGATGTGGATCAGTGTGCATTTTAGACTAACTGACAATAATCCTGTAAGGAGATCTGAACTCAATAAAGAACACATTCAGTACTTCAGTTCATTTTTCCATGTGTGAGAGAACTGGAGCCTCTGATGCAAAGCAAAACCTTTTGACTAAGAGGATAAAGGCATGTTAAGATTAAACCTCCCTCTTAATGACTGAAAGTACTCTGTTGCCAGCTTGCTCAGTTCCCAGTGTTAAAGGGAGTGCAGCATATATTATTCCAGTGTCCCAAATACCTTAAAAACCCTGGGCTGCAATTATCAAATTTCGTTCAGCACAGGAGTGTCCAGAATCAGTTTTTGTTCAAAGTCTCCTTAGAAATGCATCAGCACAGAAGGTGAGATAGCTGGTCCTAGATTAGCAGTCACACGTCGACACTTGAAAAATATGATCCTTAGCTCCAAAACCAAAAGCGTCATGATCCAAACCTGAAGCGGATTCCAGAGCCTGGAGCAGGACTGGAGAGGGAAGAGGATATTTCATACGACAGCCATCCACAGGCCTCCAACAACAACACCTCGGAACAAGAAGGAAATTCCTCCCCCTCCAGTGCTCTCTCTGCTGGAACACACCAATTGCTTAATCCCGCACTTGTAATGAGCTCATTTCACAATGTCATGTGCAGTTTTTTTTTCGCTCCCCCAGTTTTGACAAATTGAACTCCGCTGTCTCCCCGGGTTACGGGGATGAAAACAACCAGGTCGATGCCGCTCTTCTCATTTTTTCTGGCAGTGACCCTCACCCATTCAGTAACATCAGTACTGTTTATGTATGTTAATTTTAATGTGGAGTTAGATCTAGACTAGAGACCAAAGGCTACCATGGAGGAAACTCAAGCATTGTTTATCACTACTGGAATGGATAATAAGTAGGTGGCAATGCAGTAATGAGCAAGCACTAAAGACACTGTATGTCCTCCAATTATGGAGGGTGGGGGGATGGTCCATTTAATTAAGAGTTTAACCTATTAGATTAAAGACTTATAGATTCATTTACTATGAAGAGCAAATGGACGACTTTGTGAACTGGCTAGATTGATTTTAAATAGTGAGTAATTTATGCTATTTGTGTAGTGTTAACTTGAATATATGACATCTGCTAACTTAATCTGGTGATTTTACCATTCTACCATAGTCTACTAAAACATGGCCAACTACCAAGAAAATGTAATGATATAATGCTAAATTAGTGTCTCCATACAATCATTGTGTGGAAATAAGCTGACCCCCCCACCCACAAATGTGACTCTATAAACCACACTGTCAGAAAAGAGCTGATGGTCGGATAAAACGTGATTTCGTCTTGTGAAAGTGTCTGATGGGAGGAGATGGAGGCCCTGAGGCCTCTGGGGCCTTAAGCGAAGGTGACAGTGTGTCTGCAAGACACGTTGCAAGTCGGAGGAAATTGGAGATAAACAGATAAAAGAATGCGCTCTCGGCCGGACGCTGCGGGGCACACAAGGCAGGAAATAAACCTGTATTTAAGCTGATTACCCGCCCTGGAGCCCCCGTACCCTCTCAGCAGTTCCACAGCAGCCAGCCTCCACACAAGCCCTGCTGTTAATTAGAGCTGCGCTCTAGGGGGAGGCAGCCCTGTCATCCTGGCAGGAGTGTTAGTGATGGCTGGCTGGAGGGGGGGGGCACTTACAGAGGGCTCTTAATTGGGCCTGTATGCTGTATCGGTGGCTGGCCTGAGCGCTGGTGATGATTGCTGTGAGCAGGTGGCCATGGTGGCAGCCCGACGCAGGCAGTCCCGGGCCAGCCTGTCCGTTCTCGTCAGGACCCGCAACGCTGAGCAGACGTCTCTCTCTACACACCCCTCCCATCCCCTCGCTCATTACCCTCAAACTTGCCCACCTCTGTCACCTAGCAACGTGCTTATGAACCCTCCATAAACACTTCTTCAGTCAGGGCCACTACAGAAAGCTGTAATGCCTTCACTGATGTACTTCCCTTCAAAAGTGTAGGGTTCACCTAGTTTTTTAAAATGCAAATGAGCATATTAAAGACTAACCAGGTTTGTGCTGAGATAAACAGCTTTAAATATTTGTGACAACATATGTGACAGTATTATTTTAGGAATTAGGCCATATAGCTTTTTATGCCCTTGCTGTTATATGAGACACCAGTGCCCAAACCTTTCAGGTCTTTAAACCCATCTTCTGGGAAAAAAAGTAACAATATTTTATATTTTCAGTACTTTGGAAAACTGTTTTATGCTAACGAAATGTTTCCAGCTATTTTTTTCTTACTTAACTGAAAGGTAATGATGAGATCTGGGCCTTTCTCTCCATAATAAACCTGTCAACTGTTTCAACTCGTTGCATACTGAGCACAAGCTCTTCACCCTTGCATACAGAGATGAAGTCAAACTTCTAAGAATAAATCAGGAATAACGCAGGAAGCCACACACGGGCTGCTGCAAAAGGCACTGCTGAAAAACGATATCAGGGCAGTGAAACGAGCAGGCTGTAGCCTTCCTGCATCCCACTTTTCCTGTGCTGGGAATGTGTGTGTGAGTAATCGTCATTTTCTCCATGAAGCGTGCGTGCCACCAGACATGCCAGAACTAGAAGTCCTACTCCATGACTTGTGTGATTGTGATCAGGCTGATAACAGCTTGTCAAACACATACACAGGAGTTGTTAAAGATCTTGAAAGCATTCTTGAAAAATCTGAAGTCATCTTTTTCTGGCACGGATCAGACTCTGCCGCAGTCTATGTCAGAGAGTTCTGAAAAAAAAAAAAACAGAGAGATAGAACTTACAGGCTTTACAGAAACACCCTTATGACTACAGCCACAATGACGGGAGAGTTCGATAGAGCATGTGGACAGTTACAATGCAAGAAGAGACAAAGATCCATTGCAAAGGACATTGCTTTAAAAAGAAAGATATTGGGCCATGAGATCAAACTGAAACTGCAGATCACTTCGCAATGAATGCTGATTTCTGTGAGGCCAGTTAACAACAATGGATACAGAGTGAGACCATAAATAGACCTTAAGAAAGCATTAAGAAATCAAATTCACAAAAAAGGTAGGTGCTTCTGTGGCCAGAGTGTATTTGATCCATATGATAGACATAACTGACCTGTAGTAGATCATGATTTGAAGTTATGATCATCACCAGGGCTGATGGCTGATGTTCTTCCCCTCCTCTCTTACTAGTTACTTTGGAAATCAGTCAAGTGAAAGCAGGCTGCGTGAATTGCTGTTTGATGAGCAATTGGAAATGAAGTGCAAAAAGATTCAGTTCCTTCATTTGATTTTAACATGGTTTTAGGGTTTTAGGAGAATGGTATTTGGTGGCACTGCGTCCAGGTGAGGAAATGACAGGAAACAGCAGAATGACATCAGCCATTGGGCAGCAGTGTGCTTGTTTAATGGCCTGCAGGAGCTAAATGAGCTTTTCCACGTGTCCCTGCTCACCCTGAGAGTGTGATTATGAATTCAGAAAGAAAATGCTCAATTTGACCTAAACCTGGCAGTGAATTAAAATTAGCCTCCACTGCCACTATGATTGACCTATTGCTAATATATAATGTGTTATTCTCTTTTTTCCTCTTTGCAGAGAGTCACAACTTGTACCTCTACTTCTTTTCCTTTCACTGGAGCTTAGGTTGCCATGTCAGGGCTTGATTTGATGCAGTCAGCAAGCTGTGGATGACAAACAGTCCCTGGAGTCTTGGCAGCAGTTTTGGTGGGAGAGGGTGAGAGTTCTGTCCTGGGGCCGGCTAAAGGTCAGCGTTAACTCAGCACCCCGCCTCTGCAGGCTTAGCAGTAATGTAATAATCTGGCCTGGATTTCTACAGCCTTTGAGCAGTGCTGTGTCCACACAGAACACCAAATGGACCCACTGCAACCCACACAAACCCTCCATGCCAGAAGGGGGCCAAGTGCTCAGGGATCACCCCAGGGCAGACGATCATTTGTCACAGGCTGAGCCCTGGGCGGCTGGAATTTCGCAGTTTGCGCACGCAGAATATCAGACAAGATGCACGGTGTTCCTCCAGATCAGGGGCTACCGGAGCATAGTGCCAATCAAAGCCTGCAGCACTGCCACAGCACTGTTCACACACAGCTGCGGCCTCACAGGGCCTTGCCCTTGGGCTGTGGGTGCTAGACCTCAGCATGGAAGTGCCTGTAAATGTATGGTTTTGTCACTGTGTTCACACATTCCCCCCACAGCCAATGCAAATCTTCAGCCCCAGCAGTCAAACCCCTCTTCCCAACACTGCCCACTGCTGATGTCACCCAGGGATGATCCATATTACTGCTGCCCTAACCCTACATTGTTCAGGAGAATGTGGGGGTTCATACTCATAAATGTACCTCAACACTTGCTTCAGTAAGGCCCTTTCATTCTACAAATCACTCAGCACTGTAGAATTTACATTACTATGTCCACCACTTATTCGTCCCTCAGAAATCTCAGGCTTGCCGTTTAATGACATGGCTGCAGTTTTCATCAGCTTTTAACGTTCAAAATGCTGAAAGTCAGCAAAGGGGTTTTCTGGTTTGTGTGCATGTATGTGTGTGCTTACGAGTAGAAGTTATTTGGATAAAGGAGAGAAGTCCTAGTTTGAGCAGATTTAGTGAATGAGAAAATGGAGAGAGAAAAGGAAAAGGGAGTAAAGTACCTGTCCAGCGATATCCCTCTAAGGAATGTATGGAATGGTCCCCCCTTCTCTCAGTAAACATTTGATTTAGATTAAATGATAGGACTGGGTCCCCTTTGCCCTATTACCTGTTATTCTCTTGCTCTGAACCAAGGGTTCTCGGTCACAGAGTAATTCCTTCCAATCAAACTCCAGCAGTCCAAGCATGCTAAGGACTAACATGCCACACTACTGAATTTAGGGCCCAAAGGTTGTACCTAAAGGGTTTTTGAGAATACTTCACCTAAAATGCTTCACCTATTAAGTCCCCAAAATAGCAGCGGACTATGAATTAAAACCAGTGGTTTAATATGGTTACCTTTGCTTGCTATGCTGTCTTAAGCCTGGCTTTCATGTCATTGTGGGCAAAGACAGTATTATGGGATAATGTACTTAATTTTCAGAGCACAATGTTGCGCACATATATACTCAGATAGTGAGCTTGACAAACTGTTTTCTTCTTCTTTTTCTTCGTATTATTCCAAACTCAAAATCTAAACGCACAGCCCACGGCTTGCGAGCTAGAACCACCAAACTTTGAGCAATTGTAGATCACAGTTGTATCCAAGCAACCACCTAAAACAATTTAGCAAATACCAAGAAAACCCTAACAACCACCTTGGATAACACAGCAACTGCTTGCAATACCCTAGCAACCACATGGAACACCATATCAGCCAATAAGCAACTAACTGAGATTTCACAGAGACGAACAAGTAGTGCTCAGTGATTAAATCCAAAACAACAAAAATAACCCATTTAAACTTGAAAACAATTTACATTTACATTACATTCATGACATTTAGCAGATGCTCATATCCAGGACGCCTTTCAAAAGTGCTTTGCTGTATATTCAGAGAAAATATCACTAGCTATGACAGTAGTGTCCATAATACCTCGGACAGATGCTGTTAAAACAAGAGTCAGTGCTGATCCCTATAAAATAGAAATATACACAATACAGTAATAAGACATTACATAAGTGCAGTTACAAGACATTTTAAAGTGCCAGGGTAGCGCTCATAGTCTCAGTGCAATACAAAACATTTCAACAAGTTAGATTAGTGCTCATTTAAATGCTTCAGAACTTAAAAAGTTATCAACAACAATCAACAGCTGTTAACTTTTCAAGCATTATTAGCTAACATTTTTTCATAAACTTTTCACTATTTTTTTTTTGTTTTTTTGCTCAAAGAAAAGCTGAAGTAACAAGCATCCTAGTATCTGATTTTAGCTTGGCCAATATGTCTTTTCTTGACCATGTCCAGTATCAATGTTTTATAGTCCCTATACGCTCAGCCTTTAGGGATCAAGAGAAGAAGAATAAACAGTCTTAAAAATTCCCCTCCAAAAATCTTTCAGCACACCACTCTGGCATGCAGCATACTATCTGGAATTAAAAAGGCATCTGTACAAAAGAGAAATAACCCCACCTCCCGACCATTAATGAATTATAAGGGAGGTGAAGAGAAGAGGAAGAGAAAGAAAAATGTGGTCTGGTGGAGAGAAAAATAAAAACATAGTAGGATTTCTGTGCTGCATGCCATGCGGCCCTGACATTAGTGAGCTATTTAACATGAGGTGCCATGAAGGTGAACTTGTCTGGGCCAAGTAAACAAGCCAGGGAAAGGGAGGGGTAACACAGCAGGTTTGAATGTGAATATGTGATTAATCATGGTGCAGCTCCAGAGACGCTGGACGCCCCTTCCTCACCACCAGTCCCCCTAAGACAGGCCTGGAGGAGCAGAAATGCTTCATATGGGTGGTCAATTAGCTTAAAAGTTTCAGCTGTGACTGTGACAGAGCATTGCTCCATGGTCTCTGTTTCTCTCTCTCTCTCTCTTTCTTTCTCTCTCTTTCTCTCTCTGCCCACATCATATCAACAGCAGTCCAAACACGCAGTGAAAAACCGCATGCCGTGATCTAAGGCATTCCCAGGCCTGAAACATAAAGACTCTCACTCCATTTCCCCCAGCCTAAATCAACAGGCCTTTTTTTTTACTGTGGTTACCACGATTAAGGCCTCATCGCCCTGTGCCTATTTAAAAGAGCATGCTCCACTTTGATTAGTCTTGTCCTGCTCTCTTCGTTTGCTCAGTGTGACAGTTTGTCATTTTGCCTCACTCTGAGTGATGCTATTAAGGCTAACAGCTCTTGTAAACTAGCATTGCTGTTATTCCATTAAACATGGCCGTTTTACCCCATCAGAAGTCCTAATGGCCTCCATGAACTACATACAAATCCTAAATTAAGGCTTCTGCAGGAGTGTGTCCTTATATCAGGCTATACACATATTCTTTGAAGTAAAGCTGTTTCAGCCCTCTGTGGCTCTTCTTATTCATTTATAATGGCAGCAAAGTTCCAGCCCTCTAACAGCAGAAGCCTTTATATTAGTAAAGCTTTGACAGATTTGTACTTTTCTGTGTATTTTAGTATAATACCAATAGTTTCATGAAATAGAGTGAAATAGCTAGCATGGTCATTTCTTTCTTCTGAACTGCTTTGAAAGCGTGAGGCTCACACCTCACACTTTCAAGCTTTAGCACTTTATCTTAGACCAAAAGTATCAAAATGCTGATAGCTGCTGGATGTATTAAGAAGTTACAGTTCTACAGGGAATCTGTACTTCAGTTTTTGGACCTGATATATTTTAGTCCTAGTGGAGTTCTTTGGTAGTGACTTTTACATGTGCCATCATTTTCATTCTTTGAAGTGACAACACAAAATACACAAAATACACAAAACACAAAATATGGGCCTCCTGGGGATCCCTCAGGACCAATTTGAGGACTGATTTGATGACCGGTCTGGGGACCAAATTGAGAACCACTGCTCAAAGAAAGCAAAAATGGTTCTTCTAAGGCAGTGGTTCCCAGCCTCAATCATGTAGGTCCCCCTGCCCTACATATTTTTGTGTTTTCCCTACTCTTACACTTCCACTGCAACCAATGAAAGCATTATTATTTTTTAAATGCAGGTTGTGTTGAGAGCAAGGAAAACTCTAAAATGGGCAAATATTTTAAGAGAGCACCTGATTCCCTTAACTGTCATAGTTGTATTTTGTAGAGAGCCAAGGCAGGTGATTCATTTAGTGTGAACATCAGCACATGCATGAAGGCACTTACTGTGTTCACACTTCCTCGCTTCCTTACTCTTGCCAGGGCCTGCCTGCAGTTACTCCAGCCTCTCTGATCTCTATGCTCAAACAGCACTGGAGAGGAGCACATGCTGCACCGTCTCAGCCTAGCAGTGTGCAAGCATTTGGAAAAGTCTGAAAAAAGAAACATCATTGCCAAAAATGAGGATTTGTGCTAAGAACAGGGTGTGGAGGCTTAGAAATAAATTCAGATGTTTCACACAGTCTCACGCTTCATACATAATGTGTGTTGAACCTGAAGTTTATGCAAAACATGCAGCTATAAGTGCAAGGAAAAGTAAGTGAACTCTTTGGAAATGCCTGGATTTCTGAAATGATTAATAATAAAATGTGGTCAGTGATGCTACGGCAGCACATATGCTAAAATGTGGTCTGATCTTCATCTAAGTCACAGTTATAGGCAAACACAGTCTAACACAAAACAGTTGTACTTTTCATGTCTTTTATCGAGCACATTGAGTAAACATCCACAGTGCAGGCTGGAAAAAGTAAGTGAACCTCTGTGTTAATTAGCAAAAGGTGTTTCAATTAAAGAAATGAGATCGGAAGTGTGGGTTTCACGTGTGCCTTGCACATTAAATAAATACACCCAAAACCTTGGTTACTGACAAATCTGTTCTCCTCTAGGAAAACTGGTTAGTGTTCAAGCCTTGATCCAAACAAGTTTCACAAGATCTCAGAAGATATGTTCTAGATACACATGAAGCTGGAAAAGGCTACAAAAGCACTGCTAAAGACCTGAATGTATATCAATGCATGGTAAGACAAACTGTCTACAAATGAAAAAAAAATAAAAAAAATCAGGACTGTTGCTGCTCTCCCTAGGAGTGGGTGCTCTGTTAAGATCACCCCAAATGCACGATGGGCAATCCTGAAAGACTGCGAAAAAGAATCCGAAGGTAGCAGCAAAAAACCTACAGAAGAGTCTACAAGCCGGATAAACCTTTGTTTGTGTACGCACTATTAGAAAAACATTGAACAAAAATGGTTTTCATGAAAGGACACCACAAGGAAAGCCTCTGCTGTACAAAAAAATATTGCGGTCTGTCTCAAATTTGCCCAAGACCGCCTAGATGTTCTACAATGTTTCTGGGAAAATGTTCCATGAACAGATGAGACAAAAGTGGATCTTTTTTGCTCAAATGCACAACGCTGTGTTGGGAGGAAAAAAGGCAGTGCACACCAACACCAAAACGTCATTTCAATTGTAACGCATGGTGAAGGGAGCATCATGGTTTGGGGTGCTTTGCTGCTTTAGAGCCTGGGAACAATGAATTTAAAGTTGTATCAAAACATTTTAAAGGAGAATGTAAGGGCATGACCTTCAACTTAAGAGACACTGGGTGTTGCAACAAGACAATGACCCAAAGCACAAAATTAAATCAGAAAATTAAAAATTAAAAAAGAATTTTTAAAATGGTTAATAAAGATTTGTGTTTTGGAATGGCTTCAGAGTCCTGATCTTAACCCTACTGACATGGTATCTCAGACACAGTGATGAACTGAAACACGTCTGGAAGCAGGAACGGTCCAAAATTCATCCTCAGCATTATGCAAATCTTATTAGCAGCTACAAGAAACATATGTTGGAGGTGCTTAAATGTCCTAAAAAATATGATAATTACAACTGCTTCTTATTAGTTTAATTAGATTGTGTTTGTCTGTGACTTTGTGAATTTGATGGTCAAACCACATTTTATTAGTAATCAATAGAGAAATCTAGAGAATTCTAAATGAGTCATTTATTTATTTTTGCAACTGTAAACTTGATTTGCAAGCATCTGTTTGTCTGAGAGCATATATTAAAACCTTCAGGCCTGTAGTCGCTGAAAGGAATTCATGCTGTAAAGGGATGTGTACGTGCATAATTGGGCATACTTTCTTATAGATGAATGCACTCCAACGAAATCAAATGTGCAGCCTTACACGCATGCAGCTCAACTTGTTGGGGGGGTGGACTGGACAGGAAAGGTGAAGGTTGAGGCAGGGCTCCGAAAACAAAGAGCCTGGAGACTCTGCACACACACTTTTCCTCTTCCTTGAAGCGTGGGGATCTTCCCACCATCATTGACTCAAGGAGAAACATCCTGAGGGCTCCGGTCACGTTTTTTTCAATCACCTCTCAGTTTTTGGATGAAGGCCTTTGTACGAAGTGTCGGAATGGACTTAAATGAACTGACCTATCCATGCTCTGCCCACATATGAGTTCTTTCATAGCAACTGGTACAAGACTGGACAGTCTTTACAAAACACTGGAAAAATCCCATTCAGTCTGGGGAAATTAGGTTAGGATTTAGATTTGCTTTCTGATTTTAAATGCTACACTAATGAACTGGACTGTTACAGCCAGTTAGGTTGGAAACATCCCATGCTGATGATACCTAGGTCAAAAAAATGTAAAATGCATATTTCTGTACTTGGACAAAAAATCTAATTTTGCATTAGTTTTAATGTTATTTTTTCACATTTCTTTAAAGATAGTCTGTGGGTTGAGCATGTAGAGGTAAATATCTGAAGGCTAATATACTCCTTCCAAAACAGAATGAGGCAACATTTTTCAGGTTAAGCCAGGAAGGGTGATTATGATCAAATGAGGCTGTCAGACATCATATTAGCCCCCAATTTTTAATCTCGTTATGGCTGGGATGGACCACCGCAAGGCTGTTTTCTCATGTCAAAGTGCTGAGCGGTTGGGGACACTCATTAGTGGGCTCTCCAAAAGTGCTCTGTTTTTCTTCACTGCTCCCACCCATTCCTACGCTTTTTCTTTCACGAATTCTTTCCTTCTGTGTCTTGGCATCTATATGTTTCTCACTCTCCCTGACTTTTATTTTTTTCCCCTCATGTCACTTGGTTTTCGCTCTCTTTCTCTCTCGCTCTCTCCTTCACTTGCTTCTCCCTTACCATTTTTCTCGGTGAAAATTGAGTCATAACTTCCTGACTCCGCTGGCCAAAGGTCAATCCCATGGGCTTGCCCCTCCCTCTCCCTTTCTCCTCCTCTTCTTTTTTTCTCTCCCTTTCGTGAGGCCCCTCTGTCCCCTCAGCATTCCTTAGGCAGAGAGCACCTTCAAAATGGGCTCAGCGTGCCCCAGGCTGGTGGAGAGTGGACAGTCTTCAGCTGCTGCAGCTCCTCAGCCGGCCCGCGGAGTGCTCTGACTGTGAGAAAATGCAGTCCGGCACTACCCCGGCGCCCGTGATGACAGCGAGAAGGCAACTGGGGGGCTCTGGGGGACAGAGATTGATATCTGTTGCTCATGAGTCCCCTGTGCCTCCTGCCTAGCTCCTGTGCCAAGTCCCAGCATTAAGCCCCTCCATGAAAAGCCCCAGTGCCCCCTGTGTTTGTTAATACACATTTATATACACACACATATGCACATATACCAGACATGCATATATCCACAGAATTCAAGCACTGACCCTCTCTCATCTGCGCTTGGACAAGTAGCAGCTGTGTTCATGAGGCTCAGGCCCGGCAGTGACTGCTCTCTGACCTCACATGGGCAGTATGGGCTCTCATTGCTCCCATGGTAGGCTCTGGTTACACCTCTACAACTTGAACATGCACACCCACACACAGCCAGATACAAGACTGTTTTTATACAGTATATATAAAAACAGTCTTGTGGCTGATCAGTGTATATACACTTTGTGTTGACTTACCTACCAAATTCCTCAGATCTCAATGTGACTGAACATCTCTATGGAGGTCTCACCTCACAACTTACAGGAATTAAAGGATCTGCTGCTAATGTATCTTGGTATCAGACACCACAACAAACCTTCAGAGGTCTTGTGGAGTTCAGGCCTCAACTGGTCAGAGGTAGCATGAAGGGAGCCTACTCAATATTAGGAAGGTAGTTTAATATCATGGCTGATCAGTGTGTACATGGGTGCCTCTGGTCAAATTATAGGTCGTGTTGATTTGAAGTAAAAAAAAAAAAGTACACATCCTCCACAGAAAATACTATTCTACACATTTTTATGCATATTTACTTTTTAATTTTTCCAATGGAAGAAAAAAATTAATCATAAAACATATTCTAATTAATATATTTATTTTATGTCTTTTTCCCCATATGTTAAGCTTAAATAGAACACACACATTTACACTCACACACACACACACAAACACACACACACTCAAACACACATGCTAATCCCTCACTGAGGCTAGGATCTGGAGGGATCAGAACACTGACACTGGGGGTGGGGGAGGTTGGCCAGGTTAGTGTTATCAGAGCTCCCCGCAATCTATTGCGCCCATCATTCAAGCCCCATGCTAAATCACAAGACGGCTGGGTCTTGAACCCAATGACCTCACCTGAGGCCATTAGACTCAGCTCTGCTCTTCTCTCTGCTGAGTGGCTTATCAGGCCATGCTGCATATGCTGCTGCATGCAAGCCAGGGCCAGTGCGTTTTCACCCCAGCTCCACAGTAATCACATCATCACGCGGGGTGGTAAGAGATGAGTCCGCTTCCAGCAATTTCCATCTTAAGCATGAGATCACACTTTCTCACATACGTTGCTTGGCTGTTCTAACGCACTGCTGCCATGACAGTATTTACCACAAATAAGTGGAAAAAAGTGATAAATTGCTTAAGAATCTGTATAGTGGCTGATTGCAAAACTGTGAATGCTTTACCCAAACTTCAGTTCGTTGTTTATAATGTTAGTTTGTCATAAAAAAAAAACATGCACACACAATTCTGCCCTTAACCCACATTTGGTTGTTTAGCAATATTTGGTGTATAAACTTCCGTTAAATTTGCACTGGAGCTAAGAGGCTAATGGATGCTTATTGCCACTAATTACTACCCCATGTCAGAAAAGTTGGGACTGTGTGTAAAATGCAAATAATTTTAAAAAATGCAGTGATTCTTAAATTTACCATGACTTTTATTTCATTACAGACAACATGAACCCAAGACTTTTATCTGGTCAACTCCATTTAATTTATTAATATACATTAATATACATTTCAGGCCTGCAACACATTGCAAAAAAAGTTGGGACAGGGGTCATTTAGAGCCAGTAAAAAAAAAAGCCAAAATGATGTGATCGTAATCATGATTTGGTTCAAAAGCAGTATCCATGAAAGTCTTTGAGGCAGCGGATCTCCAGTTTGTCAAAAAATGCATGAGAAAATTATCGAAATGTTTAAAGACATGTTCCTCAAAGAAAGACTGTAAGGGATTTTCATATTTCTCCCTTTACAGTATGTAATATCATTAAATGATTCGATGTATCTGGAGGAATTACAGTGTGTAAATGGAAAGGGCACAAGCTGAACACCTCTGATCTCCAATCCTTCACACAGCGCTGCATCAAGAACCGTCATTCATCAACAGCTGATATAACCACATGGACAAGGGATGACTTTGGCAAACCTTTGTCAAGCACTATAATACCAATAATTTACAAACGCCACAAAATGTTGCTGTGCAAAAAAGAAGCCTTATGTTAACCTGTCCAAAAGTGGCATAGACTTTTCTAGGCCCGGGGGCATGCGGGACAGACCATCACACGGTGGAAACATGTATTGTGGTCAGACAAATCAGTATTTCAGATCTTTTTGTGAAAAAAAAGGATGATGTGTGCTCCAGACCAAACACGAAAAGGACCATCCATACTGTTATTAGCATTGAGTCCAAAAGCCAGGGTCTGTCAAGGTATGAGGTTGTGTCAGTGAACTTAGCAAAGAATCAGAATCAGAAAACTTTATTGATCCCAGAGGAAACTGCCCACACAGAGACACAGATACAAGAACAATATAAAATATAGCATAAAGTCAAAATAAAACTCTCTAGAAAATACTCTGAAGATACTCTGTACTATATACGCTATGCTATATACATAAGTCAAGTCAAGTCAGGTCAAGTAGGTTTTATTGTCATTTTGACCATATACACACAGTACACAGTGAAACGAAACAAGGTGCCTCCAGGACCATGGTGCAACACCAGAACAGAACAGAACAAAACGGAACACCACAAGACCACAAGTGCAGACAGGACAACAAGAGTGTGCAAGAAAAAAAAAACACAAGAGCAACAGTACAACTAGACAAGACAAAATAACATTTAGTTACACAAAATGCTGTGGTCAGTAGGAGATGTATATATAAATACTATAGACAGCACTATATCCATGCAGAACCACATTCTGTACAAAGGCATGGCTGTGGAAGAAGAGGGTACTGGACAGGCCTGCCTGCAGTCCTGACCTGCCCCAAATAGACACTGTGTGGAGAATTTCGAAAAGAAAAATGCAACGACAACCCTATACTGTTGCACACCCTAAGACATGTTTGCAGGAAGGATGGGACAAAATAACACCTGAAACGCTTCATCGCTTGGTCTCCTCAGTGCCGAAACATCTTTTAAATGTTGTGAGAAGGAATTGCAACATTACAAAGTGGCAAATGTTTTACCGTCCCAACTTTTTTGGAATGTGCTGCAGAACAGAAATGCAGGAATGGATGTATATTAATAAATGAATGGAACTTATCCGACAAAACATGAAATATCTTGGTTTCATACTGTCTGCAATGATATAAAAGTCAAAGTAAATTTAAGAATAACTCCATTCATGTTTGTTTGTTTGGTTGTTGTTGTTGTTGTTGTTGTTTTGTTTTTTGCATTTTCCTTACTGTCCCAACTTTTTCTGATTTCGGGTTGTAACATCATGTGACCTGCATGCCTGAATCATCACACACTTGCCTCAAACTTAGTCAAATCATTCATGTATATTAAACAGACTTGGGTTGCATCCAAAACTCCCACACTATTAGCAGCACCACCACCATAAGCAATACATTCATTAGCGTAGTAATATGTGTTCAGTAATATGTACATTGGAACATAGCCTCATCTGACACTGCATGACATACTGTTATCAGTAAAAATAGACAAATATTTTGGAAAGTGTCATATGTCATATTATTTTATGATGAGGCCCTTTGTCTTAGTAAATAAAAAAGTCTGGTTCCTACATTGTCTATCAGCACCACATTTATCACGATCTAATTCCATGTCTTAAATATTTTTGTATTTCCTAAGAATCAACCATCTCATATTCAGCTCAGACATGGCACGTGAAAATGTGTGAGTTTAATGCAGGTACGTCTCCCTGGCTGCCTGCTCTCTGCCCGTGGCCTCCAGTCGAGCTTATGTGCTCTGATTATCTACACACACATCTGGATGGGTTTAGTCAAGGAATCCTATAAAAGAGCTCTAATGGGCTCCCCAAACATTTCTGGAGACTGATTAAGAGCACTTTTAGATCTGGTTCACATCAATGAGTTCCATCTGTGATTTATTTGTGTTTTGTCTAAATAAGCTATTTTCTTAATTTTGACCTCGCCTTGTGTGTTGCTGGGACACGGGGCTGCAAGGCTTTTGTACGTTGGTCCCTTATGTCCACACTAGGGGGTTCACCAACAAGTTTAGGTAGATATTCTTATACAAAATTGTATCCAGCAGTGGGAACAATGCATGGAACATAGTCTCAGGCAAAAGTGTTTTCCTTCCATGTCTTCCAAGCAATTAATTTCAAGCTTCGGACACAAAGTACTGCTTGTGTTAAGTACATGAAGTCCAAAATAGTTCTAATGATTTTCTTATAATTTTCCAGTTTTATCAAGGTAAGATCAGCAACTGCAGGATGAGTAAACTAGAATGCAGTGCTCTGTAATAGTGCCCTCTAATGGAGCTTATGTTTAAAAGGAGCCTTCATTCATAGAGTTAAACTAACAGGCCAACACATTAAACTAAATGGCTAAACTTTGGTTATACTGAAATACATATCAAAGCCACGACTTTTCTATAATGATCTTAATGATTGTGTACAAGTTCAAACAGGAGAAACATGGTTTATATTAGTAACAGGTTAGACTCCATGGTTTTATAGGGTTGACACCTGCCACTTCAAACATCTCTATATGCAGGTGAGGAAAGTCCTGTTTTGCTGTTATTCCCTTCTCTGTGGGCTGTTGTATTTCCGATGCATCCACAAGGGACCAGAGAATTCCCTAATATGTGTGGTCGTAGCCTCTGTATACACTATTTGTTTTGGGCAGTCCGTGCAAACGCAAACTGTCCTTCCTTAAACATTTCATGGAACTTGTTTCCCAAGGCTCAGTGCTTGAACGTCTTCTCTTTTCCTTATACACTCCCTTGGTGATATTGTATGTTCACATGGTTTCTCCTACCATTCTTATCCTCTCCTTTCCTCCCAGTGACTCTCAGATCTCAGCCCAGACTCTGCATGTCTGAATGGCATTTTTACATAAGCTGTCAAAGCACTGTAAAAAAATGTTATATATA
>JBBPCZ010000019.1:2699213-2718971 GCA_037974445.1 Brycinus macrolepidotus | reverse complement strand
TGTGTGTGTGTGTGTGTGTGTGTGTGTGTGTGTGTGTGTGTGTGTGTTTGAATAATTATAAAATATCATTAATCATCTTGAAAACTGCATATTTTATGTCAGATTTGTATTTGTCTCCCACCACTACATCTGTATATCCTATTTAATGGATCTATGCTGGAAACAGGCAACTTCTCACTGTCATCATCTCTGCAGGAATGCTGTAAATCCACGCATCAATCATGCTGAGTCGTTTGCAGGAGCTCAAAAAAGAAGAGGAAACTCTTCTGAAAATCAAAGTCATGCTGCAGGATCAGCTTAACAGACTAAAGGTAAGGCTTAACTGTGTTCCTTTTCATCTGTTTTCATTTACTTAAATAAGGCAAATTGACCTGACAGCTACAAGGACTAGACAACAGATAAAATCATCAAACAGCAAAGGACCTAAAATCACAATTACAAGGGCATTTAACTAAAGGTTGCAATATGTGTCAGCTGTAAAAGGCATCTGATGAAGCTGCTGACCCAGACTGCAAGTAATTATTTAATGTGACAACTGATGCCAAAAATCACATTAGCTCAGAGGAGCAGTAATGATTGACAGGGGTCACACAATAAGATAGCTGCTAAACTGTCCTGTCCTATAACTTTTTATGATGTGTTCATATTCGTCTCTACATTCCACACACTACATTCTGTATGAATTTGTGTAACATGATTTGAGTTCTTGTAGAACAGCACAACACTATGACCTCAAAAATTACAAATTTGAATCCACTTCTGTGTGACCCAGCTGCCACAAAAAATGTGTACCATGAACTTCATGAAGCTGAAAATTATGGCAGAAGCTGCTTGTTGCTCCTTTTTCAAGAATGATATTCAGAATGAAAATACCTTTAAATACAGTACAGGTCATGGATGCCAGCAGCCCATAAAAAGCTGAAGCTGTTCTGTTGTACTAATGTGATCTTTGGCCTTGCTAGATATTTGATACTAATGCATTGTTTGCATTATTTGTCCACACATTATAAATATCAGTGTTTAGTTACTTTCGCTGTCCCTGTATTTGCTTGTTTTTGCTAGTTTGAAGAGGGGGCCCTGAAGTCGATGATCAATGCCCAGTCTGAGGAGAAGTCAACTGAACCTGCTACCCCTGAGGTAAACAAGTTAAAAGCACTGAAATGCCATCCCATTACTTAGAAACATTTAGGTCTTGTTCAGAAACTCAAATCAAATATTTTAGCATATCTGATTTTGGAGCAGGACAGATTCTCTGCCGTCTGAGCGGCAAAAGGTACATGAGGTCTAACTTTTTCCAATCAGATTGGCACCACAGTTTGTGGTTTCAAATCTGAATCTGTGGGCATGCGACTTAGAATGTGCAGTGCTGCATCACATATAGCTTAAATATGGAGAGTTTAAGCTGTTAGCAGACATTTGTTACATTTTTACTTTGATTGCTGTAGTTTTACAGTGACTTTCAGTAAAAAAATCAAAGCCTGTCTCTTTGCTTACATTATCTGCTAACCAAGTCATCCTACCCTGTCATGTCTTCTGTTTGTTAAAACGTGCAATATTGTTGTGAAATAACAGCATTATTGTTCTGTTGGCTGGATATTGTCATTAAAAAATGGCAAACATCAAAATCTAAGCTCATAAATGTGAGCAGTTTAGTAGGTTTAGTCCTCCCGAGTCATCTACTCATGTGTGCATTGTTACAGCAGCAACCGATTTGGACCTGTGAGAAAATGACTACCCAGTCACAGGTTGATTTGATATTCCCTAACAGATAGGAATTGATAGGAGTTTTAATCTCATAGCAGGGTTGTTTGTTTACAATGTGATTTTAGCAGCAAGAAAATGGTAATGTCTTAACAATAATCCAAGGAGAGGCTGCAGTGAGTAAACATAGGATGTATGGGTTATCAACTTTTAAAAATGAATTAAAAAATCATTTTTTTGCCTGATGTAAATGTGTCTGATATGATCATGTAAAGTGATAAAGCAATGGGACCTTGGACTATTTGTTTTAAAAAATCGATTTGAATAATTACTTTCACCTTCCTATATAAGGGTTAAGAAATTGTGTTTTATTAGAATTAAGGAATGCAAATGATAGAAGTTATGATTGAAGAAGCCAAAGGAAACAGTTCAGTATTTTGGAAACAAATGTTTGTTCAAACTGTTTATAAGATTAAGTTTAATGCAGCACAGCAAAGACAGCTGTACAGGACATTTAGCAAATAGCAACTTCAAACAATCCAATATTGGTGTTAATATTTTGCCAGATTAATTTGAATTACACAAATCGAATGGAAGTTTTAAGTATTATAGGTAAATTAACAACTACTCATTGAAAAATGTTCATAATGTGGATATGGCCTTACTAAGAGGAATAGTTATGTTCTTACTGACCCTCTTACTCATTTGATTAACATTTTTATCAACAGTGGAAAGTTTCCAGGAGCATGGAAACAGGCCAAAGTGATTGCAGTTTTGAATTTGGAGGAGCTAATCAGGCGTATAATTAATTGCCAATATAGAAGTAATGAATGATTTGGAAATGAATAACTGTTTACATCTGTAACAATTAGATTTTTGTGCTGTATACTCTACAGGGAGGGGGAAATTATTAACAACTGAAATTATCCATTGATATGTGTAACCTAGTTGGGGTGGCCTTTCTGGAAACTGAATTTTTGCTCTATGGTGGTTTGAATCCTACCTCCAAGATAGGAAACTGTGTGTTGTGACTGGTAAAATAAACCTTGTCTTCAGAGTAAAGCTGTGCCCTGCTTTTCAGTGTAGATATTTATGATCTTCCAGAATCTTGTTTAGAAGTGCATCTCCAGATGTATGCAGACATTTATGCTTCTGGTAGGACAACAACCCCAGCTTCTGTGCAGCTGACGGAACAACTAAAATCAGTAAACTGGTCACTTGAAAACTCCTCTTTGACAGTGTACTACAGCAGATTATTTAAATCACATAATATAAGTATAAAATGGACGTTATTGAAAAGGTTCACTAGGTCAGGTATTTGATTTAATGCTGGACCCTCATTTAAATGTCAAACATGTGAAGATCATTAGTAGACTTACAAAAATAAATATGCACACTTTTTAAATTAATTAGGAACTATCATAGGCTACAAATGTTCATATGCATTCAGTGATTGTGTTTGTGAGCTACTGTATTTCCCCATAGTCCCAAGCAAATCAAAGTGTAATCAAACCTCAAGAGATTACACACAATTACAAAATAAAAGTTTTGGATAAAAACCCAGTTTGGTTTGACAGTTGTGTTACAGGAACCTAAAATTTTAAGCGTGAATATTTTTAGATTTTCACTTGATAGATGCATAGATAAATGTTTGGATAATCAAGCTTCAAAGGTTCTTAGTGCCATGACGTGACCTCTTCAGCATGTTGATTGTCTCATAAGGAGTGTTACTGCAGGAAACTGCAGAGTTCCTTATCGGATAACACCTTTTGGTCAAACAGTTTTTGTAGTGCAGGCTGTTAATGCATGGAATTCACTTCTTAATGAATTGAACAGAATGGGCATGCAGGAACAGAAAAAAGCATGCGGGAACAGCCAGTTTTGTAATCATTTATACATTTTCTAAAAATCATTTCTTTGATTAAATTGTTTTGTTTCTCAATCTGATTTGCCCTGTAGTGTGAACAAAGTCTTAGTTCATCCTGTTTTTTGTCAATGTCATTTATGAATTACACTTAATTTGTTATTGATGTATACAATACCACATTTAAATCATTTACATGCAGGTTGAAGTCAACCCAGACAATGAAAGTGAGATCAACCAGACTAAGTTAGTGCTGGGTGCCCCCATTGACTATGAAATGGAAGAAGAGGAGGAAGATGATGACGACGATGAAGATGATGACCTTGACATGGTGCTAGAGGAGGAGGAGGAGGAGGAAGAGGATGACTACTGACTTTACAGTCGAATTGCACAAGAGAGCGATCAGTAACATTTGAAGTGGAGTGTTTAACATCCAAAATGGCATGCCAAAAGATATGTGTTCATAGCTTGTGAGGTTGTTTCTGTTTCTCTGTTTGTCTGAGGATGATGGGAACCAACCACAAAAATGCTGTGTAGCAAGCATAGAAGCTCAATGATCTTTTGGTACTGTACATGAGGCTAAGCCTGCACTTAAGTTATTTTTGTAGATTTAAAACTCCAGTATTACATTTCCTTAGGCCTATTCAGAAATTATATGTAGCCAGTGTTTCAGATGGCAATGCATTGCGGTTGAATGTACTGTTATAAATCTGTTGTTCAGTTGTGACTTCATAGTACTTGTATTTATGTTGTGAGTTTTCTAGAGTACTTTAAAAGTATCCTGAGTGGCTGAAGAATGCATGTGTGTGTAGGTGTGTGTGTGTTACGCATGTGCATGAAATGTTTCTTGATGAGCCAGTAATGTACAGTAATGTTTTTTGTATTTCATGAGAAATATTGTTAAGGTGCAAGATAGTAGTTTAATTACTTAAGCACAATACAGACGCTGGAATCCCTCTGTGGTGTGTGTTTATTTATTTTCTTGCTGGGATGTTTGAGTTGATCATGTGCTTCTTCTGCCTCTCAGTCTGACCTCTGTCATTTAAAAGAAGGTGGGTTCCAGCCTTCTACTTAAAGTAGAGGCCGTCCAGTTTCTCCTGGGTTTTCTCCCCTCCTACAGTTTTACAGCCTCTTCTCTGGCCCAGTCATCTGACCATCACAAGACTGGGCCACCCTTGTCGGAGTGGCTCAGATCTTTACACTTGCCCAATTTTTCTGCTTCCAACACATCAACTCCAAGACCAAACCTTTCACATGCTGCCTAATATAACTCCCCCTTCACAGGTGTTACTGTAATAAGACAATGTCATTTGCTTAAACTGTGCGGTTTTAATGTTGAGGCTGATTGGTGTAAATAGTTAATTATGATGACTGTTATTTAGTGCTGTATAAGGCCTAAAACCTCAAACAGAACTCTATTGCAACAGCCTATGTCTCTGATCACTAACAAATAGCCAGATTAGTCATTCATTTTGATACAAATATTAACTCAGTCGAATAGCAAAACAACCTAAGGTTACTCAGATGAGCACTGCTGGCTAGTTTTAGATGATGTTTGATATTCTGGGTTAACTACACTCTTAATGAGATAAAGGTACATAAAAGTAAAGCTTGTTCTAGAATCTGACTGAGATCACCTATGTTTCAGCTCTTTGTTAACAGCTTTGATATGTTAAAGTCGGACCAAAACATGATATACACATCCCCTCCCAAACACACCCTAACATGCAATTCAGTGCAAACACTATGGCCCTCTCCAACAGTTCAGCACTTTCTAAACATCACATAACAATATATTGAAGCTCACAAAAAGGACAGGGACTGCTCCGGAGAAAAGTGGTACTAACAATGAGGTACTAACAATGGCTGTTCGACCTATAGAGGATTTTTCCACTTGCCCTAGATGTAGTCAGGTAGGTTACAAACACTAGAACCTAAGTCACCCAAATCATATCTGTAAAAATGCATCAAAGCTATTCTCAACCTGCTCAAACACCAGCTCTACATTAAGGTGGAATAAATTTGTGGATGTGGACACAATATGACAGCAGACACAGAAATGCAGCAATTTCAGACAACGCCACAGCTGCTATTCCCAAGGCAGCCATAAATGAGAACACTAAATCCTAGTTAGTAAAGGATCTTGATGCGTTTTGAGTGAGATGAAAGACGTTTGGTGAATTTATAGAATTTGGGCTATTTGGGTGACTATTAAGTTCTAGATTTTGTCAGTATGAGCCTTGTATCTCCAGCACTAAAGCAAAGAAGTAAAACATGTCTGATTAACTACATTTGGAGTCGGTGGAAAATTTCTATTAGTATTCTACTATATACTAAAATGATTTCTTTACTAGCTTTAACTGCCAAATCCTACTGATGTGTTTAGGCTGAATATTACATGTAAAATTAAAATTATTGTTTTGAATCATAGTTTGCTCGTGCACTCCTCCTGTTTACAGTGCTACCTGAGCAAGGCTCAAGTTAAAAAAACATAATTTGCAGAATGTGTCTCCCACAGTTACACAGGGATGGTTGTTCCACTAAATTATCATATACTAAAAGATGCACTTTATATACAAGGCAGTAAATTGATGTTAGATAATATTTATAGAATATTTCTCTGACATGTATTGACTGGTTTGCTACTGTCGCCACAGTAAACACAGGCATATCAACCTCTCCAACATTAACTTTGCTTACAGAGTGAAACCCTAGTTTGTAAGAGATCTGCTCATCCTTGCAAAATGAGCTCACAGTCCATTGACCTTCAATGGGGAGGTATTTGGGTCTACACTGGGGTCATGAGACCACCTCAGTGGAGGATTGTGGTTCAGATGCTTCCAGACTGGGCAGCAGCAGGGCTGAGTCCTGGAGGTTGATGCAAATCAAGTTACTGTTTTTCAATTACTTTAATGTGATTTCTGGATTTTATTCTGGATACATGCAAATCTGGTAAAAGGTTTGATTAGAAACGAAGGGGTATAACTGGAATGAGATGGAGAGAAAAGGAAGAATATAGAAAGCTGTAAGTAAAGATCTCTATGTGTATTAAATTCAATTACGATAGTGGGACTGGTTGTGTTGGACCAGTCCAGGTTGAATAACTGAGATCAATATGAGATCAGTGCTTAGATCAATGAATTGCTTTATTACTGTGTGCTCTGATGAGCTTCATCCTGAACAATGGCTGTTGGTTCCAGCAATTTTGACCGGCAAGGTATTTATTGGATGGTTGGGGGCATTTTCGGCATAATGTAATGGCACTTCTTTCTGTCTGGTCAGGAGTGTGTTTTGTTACAGGGCAATAAGCTGAGAGCAGGAATATCATGTTGTTGCGCTGTGCTGGATGGGCTTGCCATGTGCTTGTGTTGGTGCTGTGTCTGTCTGCGGCTGAGGACTTCGACTGGACAAAGAACGACCGCAGCTCCTTCTATTATGGCACTTTTCCAACTGGTATGACCTCACCACACTGAACACTTGCTCACAAAACAGAAGAAAGGTGGTTAATGGGCTTATGAGACAACACAGTAGTGTGCTAGTGACTAAATTGGGAAAATAGGCTTAAGATGTTGGACAAAGCATCTCTCAAAGTTAAACATAATGATCACAGCATGAACAAGTATGATGTGTTAAAGGATTAGGGTTCCATCCTGAAACTAGCATTTAATAAGGTATTTGTAATGTTATGTAGTACTTTGTAAATCAGCATTATTTTTTTACCTCATTGGTTTGACAGAATTCAATATTTTGTACTGTTTTTCTGCAGCAGTGTTCTCTGATCACAATATCCAGCATGCATTACACAACCACATCACACATTCACAAGGAATCCCTGGGGTGCTCAGCAAACCCTGCAGGGTTTTTTTTTTTATTCAGCCAGGTAGCAAAGAAACAGCCTCGAAGTATGCACATCTTAGCACTTTCATAA
Organism: Brycinus macrolepidotus; assembly: GCA_037974445.1. Taxonomy (NCBI): domain Eukaryota; kingdom Metazoa; phylum Chordata; class Actinopteri; order Characiformes; family Alestidae; genus Brycinus; species Brycinus macrolepidotus. Next base: position 2,711,478 of record JBBPCZ010000019.1, on the reverse strand, counting down.
TTCGCCACTTTCAATATACCTCAGCAGAAGGCCTGAGAAATCTCGCTTTAGACGCTGCTACAGCACTTTGGCAAAAAGCAAAAGTTGAGCATGCATGTTTACAATAAATGTAGCAATGCAATTACTTTTGGTTGCAGTGTCCCTTTAACTTCATTTGTATGCTGTACTTCCATTCTGTACTCCAAGCAGCCAACTCTTCAGTGCAGTTACTGAATGATAAGTCTGTACTGAGGGGCACTGAAATATCTACCTAAATGTTAGAAAGTAGCTATGAATTCACCCTCAGCTGTTCCTATTGGCAGGATTTTCGTGGGGTGCCGGCAGTTCAGCCTATCAAACCGAAGGAGCCTGGGACAAAGATGGCAAAGGACTGAGCATTTGGGACATGTTCTCTCAAAAGAAGGGTAAAGTCTTCCTGAATGATACAGGAGACTCTGCATGCGAAAGCTACTACAAAATTAAGGTGATCACAAGAGAAATGCTCAGCTGCATACAGCATCTTCTGGAAGTTTCAAAACACCTATAGCAAAAAAAAATCTGTTCTCTATGTAGGATGACATATCCCTGATGAAGGAGCTCAACTTGAACCACTATCGCTTCTCCATTTCCTGGCCCAGGGTCATTCCCACTGGAATCAGGTGTAAGAGACCATAATGTTTCCTTAGGACAACCTCTCTTCAGTACAGAGATTAATAACATAATATGCTTGTGTTGAATACCAATTGTTCTGACTACGTTGTCTATTTGTTTGCAGCTGATCATGTGAATGAGAAAGGAATCAAGTACTATGATACTCTCATTGACCAGCTGCTGGAAAATAAAATCACTCCCATTGTGACCTTGTATCACTGGGACCTACCACAGGTGTCCATTCACAGTAATGAGTTTGACGTCAATCAGTGGCATGTCATATTGCCTTTGCTGTATGTTATTTATTTATTTATTTGCATATTCCAAAAATTAACTTTGGTCAATGACTGTTACTGTCAGGTTTTGCAGGAAAAATATGGAGGATGGCAGAACATCAGCATGGTTAACTACTTTAACGACTATGCCAACCTCTGCTTCGAGAGATTTGGAAACCGCGTGAAACACTGGATAACTTTCAATAATCCATGGGTATGGCCTTGTTAATTCACTGCACATTAAAGGGCCCATATCCTACAATTTTCTTGTAATTGATTTTTTTCCCCTGAGGGCCAACCAAGTTGGTGTGAACTGTAGCTTGAATTCTAGTTTCTGAAAAAGTGTTTCGGTACTACATTTTACTGTTTTATTTGAAAAGTTAGAAAAATTTTATTTTCTATGTTATGGCCTCTGTAAATTTGCTGTTTTATAAATTGTTATTAATGCTTGTGTGCCAGTCAGTGGCAGTAGAGGGTTATGAAACGGGAGAACATGCTCCAGGTCTGAAGCTCAGAGGCACTGGAGCCTACAGGGCTGCTCACCACATCATCAAGGTAAGAGAACACAGACTTTGGATGTCCTAAATAATAGTTTTTGTGTTTGTATCAATTATTAAGCAGCTTGTATTCATATCCTCAGGCACATGCCAAGGTTTGGCATTCCTACGATAGTCAGTGGCGAAACAAGCAAAATGGTAATTTAGTTCAACCTATATGTTTACATGCCACTTACTGAAAAAATCAGCCTTTGTGAGCCATTTGAAAGAGACTGACCCAGATTTCTGGCCCTTCCTGCAGGTATGGTGGGGATCTCTCTATCTGGGGACTGGGGGGAGCCAGTGGACATCACCAACCTGAAGGATATAGAGGCAGCTGAGAGATATGTCCAGTTTTACATGGGATGGTTTGCTACACCCATATTCCATGGAGATTACCCTCAAGTCATGAAGGACTTCATAGGTATATTTGACCATCAGTATCAACTGGACAGCTTTCCCCTTACTCCAAATTTAGTCCGCCATCCAAGAAAGTTTGGTGTCCAGTTGGAGCATCAGTATGAGGCTAATGAAGATTAGCTTATTAGCCAACTGGCATTGTGCATTGTTAAATATTCCCAAATAGACTTGATTATGTGGTTGCTGGCATCATGTGACAAAGTTGCCACCTGTCCAAGATTTTCTCTGGATTGTCCTGGATTTGTCTGTCCAAGAAAAAAATTTAAGAATTCCATTACTGGACACACAAGGTCCAGCAATCCAAGCATTTTCATAGGTTAGTGCTATCTGCTTCTTTTTATCTGACAAAAAACATTTGTTTATAAAGAATAGGTTCATTGGTTCAGATCGCCCTCAATAAAGGGTAAGCAGTTTTGGAAAAGTGCATTGTTGGTGAAAAGTTTACACTTGGCTGAGCTGCAATGCCACAAGTGAGCAAAACAAAACTGAATTTGTCAGTATTTTGTCCATTTTTTAGTATTTCCTATTTTTGACAAAGCAATTCAGCAATTTGACAATACTTGCAAGGATTCGAGGTGATGTGTGATTATTTAAGCACACAGATTGCACAGGGCAAAGTGATGGGAATATGTTTCCTTTACTGGTTACCTTTCTCAGCCTCATAGCTTCAGTGCAAAACATGGAGAAGCAGCATGTTTGGCTGACCAGATATATTTGGGGTAAATGGAAAACTGTCACTTTTATCGTTCAAACTACTGTTTTAATTGTAGAAATCAAGAGACGAAGCTATAACTCAGAAGATAAAAGACTTCTTCATATCCACTGTGTCCAGGGAGGAAGAGTGCTCAGCAAGGTCTGGGAACCTCTCGACTCCCCACCTTTTCCTCTCAGGAGAAGAGTTACATTAAAGGTACTTGCGACTTCCTGGGGGTTGGTCATTTCACCACACGTTACATCACCCAGAAGACCTACCCTCCAGGTCGTGGCAGCACTTACTTCACAGACCGTGACCTGGCTGAGCTGGTGGACCCACGCTGGCCTGATCCTGGTTCAGAGTGGCTCTACGCTGTGCCATGGGGCTTTCGCCGGCTGCTCAACTTTGTCAAGGTGCGCCAAGCAGACTGTTCTCCTTTTTTTTTTAATTCGTTACCCTAATACACTGAAGCCAAGTGTGTTGTTTTTAATACCCCTTGTAACTATGTCTGCAGACACAATATGGGAACCCAGTGATCTACATTACTGAAAATGGAGTCTCAGAGAAGATGTCATGCACAGAGCTGTGTGACAGATGGAGGATACAGTACTACAAGGACTATATCAACGAGATGTTGAAAGGCAAGTGACTGACTACATTTCTTAACCAAAGCAAATCCTATGTAGGGCACTGAAGTATGACATGCCACTCAGCCCATTAACCTTTGATCCCTTTCCATCCCTGCAGCCATCCGAGATGGAGTAAATGTGAAGGGCTATACTGCCTGGTCTTTGCTAGATAAGTTTGAATGGGATGAGGGCTTTTCAGAGAGGTTTGGCCTGTACTATGTGGACTTCAAGAACAAAAATAAACCCCGCTATCCCAAGGCCTCTGTCCAGTACTACAAACGCCTCATCATCTCCAATGGATTCCCTAATCAGAAAGAGGTACTAGCTCTGCTTCGTCTGTATTTTTGGCACAAAATAAACATTACATACATTTCTCTTTCCACTAAAGGTAGTTGATCAGCCAAGTTTGGTGTTTAAAGTTTGCTTTTTTTAGTTTTGCATGGGAACTACAAGGCTAGTATTGCTAACAAGTAATGGGACCTTATATTCCAACAATAAACACTGTGCAAACTGCATTCCTAAATCATCACACACATGACTCTACCATGAGGTACATGACTCAAACATGTATCTATAAAAATGATAAATGTCTGTCCATTTTTTATAGATAATGTCATACAGTGACAGAAATAGTTGTGAATTGGGGCAAGTGTTTGATGATTTAGGCATGCAGTTTGCACAGTGTTTATTGTTGGAATATAAGGTCCCATTACTTGTTAGCAATTCTAGCCTTGTAGTTCCCATGCAAAACTAAAAAAAGCAAACTTTAAACACCAAACCTGGCTGATCAACTACCTTTAGTGGAAAGAGAAATGTATGTAATGTTTATTTTGTGCCAAATTATTCCTTCAAAGAAATATCCCCGGGAGCATTTCTGTGAAACAAAAGCAACATAACCACTGAACAATTTGCATTAACAGATTTTAAGAATAAACAGATTTATTTTCTCAAAATTTATTACAAATATATCATCATTTATACCTATAAAGAGAGCAATAAGCAATTACACAACAGCACACACATTGAAGAGTGCTGTTCTTTTTACTATTTCCATGAACTAGCCTGCATGGAGAGTAGAAGTGCTACCACTGTATCATTAGCATGAAAATGAGTTGACTAGTATGTCTTATCTATGCACACAGCAGTACAGATTATGGATTTTTTCTGAATGGTCACTTGCAGGTTGAGAACTGGAAGAGGAAAGCCATAGAGATGTGTTCCACCAGCAACCAGCTCTTGGCTGCAGGTCAGTGCCCCTAGAGTTCAGCCTCATGAGACAAGGAGAAGGAAGGATCTGGCTGGGGCAAACAAAAAAAGATTCCACCTATGAGAAGCAGAATAAAAACACTGAATGAGGAGTAAGACCATATCATGAGACCAAAAAAATGACCATAATGATTCAATTCCACTTTTAAACTACATAGAAAATTGGCTTTCCTCATCCATTTACTTCTGGATCTCTACCTCGCCATTATGCTAACCTCAAATAATACTTAATCTGTAATCACTTTCTGTTCCATCATTCATATCAGTAGGGGTTTGGCATGCAAGCCAAGAGGACAGTCAGACTGACAGAGGCTTTGGTGGAGGTCTGAGAGAGCCTCGTAATATCAGCCTGACTCGCTAACAGGGTTTTTCTTTGTTTGCCCCTCCAGCTAGAACAAAATCCAAGGAAAATAAGGATCATGCTGAGATGCCAAAGGTTTGGCCAGTGCATGATGAAGTTTAGGCAGTAGGGTACATGTCAGAATAAATGTGTTCTTTTTGGCTTGGCAAGCTTTTCGCATTGTCCTGGAGAGCCTCAAAAGAACTCTGTGTGGTCCAGTCATATGAATGAGGGGTTTCAGCCAGGCCAGATGTGGCTTACCCGGACCCAAGAGGCCAGAATGTCTAGCAGCTCTTGTTCAGGCCAGCTTCAGAAACCACATAATATTTACTTAATTGGGTAGATTTCTAAGTTAGACAGCAACATTAAATCTCACCAATCTCATCAGTTCTTGCTTTACAGAACTGGTACTTAACCCAGACACTTCAATGAATTATCCAGCCAAAACTGTCTCGGTAAAGCTTATCAGGACTGACAACATGAGAAATGCAGCTGCTGGCAATGGGCGACTGTGTGGCTTATATGAGCATTTAAAAAAGCTGCTTTGCTCTGGCTTTAATTGTGAGCAAAATTACATTTGTTTAACTCTTTGAGGGCTTATTGACTGTTATGTACAATAAGCTGCTTCTACCAAACTTCAAGTATCCACACAGTCATTCAGGTATAGTAAAATATCCTTCCAGAGAAAACCACTGATACAGCCTGTACTATCAAGTCAGCAATAATAACAACAACAACGACGCAACTATAGTACTACTCCTGATATTATTATAAAATTACATAATTCTACACACATTCACCACCTACACTCACTGACCAATTTATCAAGTACACCGACCTTGTATATACACTCAACTCCATTTTATAAGGTTCACTTGTCATATAGGTACACTTTGTAGTTTACAGATACAGAGCGGGTTACACACAGGAGTATACCAACCAAAAACATCTAGCTAACAGCATCCAGGATGACAAACGGATATTGTGCAACAACAGATGAGCTATCTTCTCTAACTTCACATCTACAAGGTGGAACAACAGGTTAGATGTGTCTAATATAGTAAACAGTAAATGGACACAGTGTTTAAAACTCCAGTAGCACTCCTGTGTCGGCAACTCTGTGCAGCACAAACACACACACACACACACACTAATGTGCCACTAACAGAGTGTTACTGCTGTGCTGAAAACGATCCACAACCTAAATAGTACCTGCTCACTGGTGGTCCTGTGGGGGTCTTGGACATAGATAAATGAGGTAAAGGGGACTGAAAGGTGGTGTATGTATATTGAATTATGCATTATTTTATAATAATAATAAGTTGTTGCTATAATTAGAATAATACTGTTAATAATAATAATAATAATAATAATAATATTGGCCACAGAGACACTGGAACATGACAAAAGTTATGCAAAAATATTCATTAAAATCAGCAAAGAGGAATAAACCAAGCTGCTTGATGTGTGAGTAGATCTTCCTCTTATTTTAACCCTGCTGGCTGCAAGTCAGCTCTGTACCTCTGACACAGCAGCCTTCAACGGGTTAACATGACCTGGTCCCACCCTAAGGCCATTTTTTTCTTTCTATTAGAGGAACAGCGGAGTACGGCTGCCAATATTCTAAGACTTATTCATGGTAAGCTATTACACACACACACACACACACACACACACACACAAAAAACTATTAGCGGATGTCTCCTATATATTAACTCTTTGAGTGCTCTGTCTTACAAAAGCCAACTGACTTCTTTGCGTGATGCTAAGCTAACATGTTTGTGCCAATCCTTATATTAATGTGACACTATGCTAAAAAGATTGTGATAACACTTCTTTATTGGACCCGTGTGTTTCAGATCCACTGACCAGCCACATGGAGATGGTAACAGAGATTGTGGTCCCCACTGTGTGCACCCTCTGCATTCTGATCAGTGCAGTTTTTCTAATGTTCCTCCTTAGCAGGCGCAACTAGCAGAGCATTGTTTACATCTGAACTCATTCAGATCATATAATCAGACACAGGATCTGACTCTTGCCACACTCTAACCTTGCTAACTAACAGAAGGAAAAGGTTTAAACCTGTTAGCAGTTTATAAAAGGCCTGATAACATTCACTCCAGTTGAACCAAATTAATGTAATTGCTTTATAATGCTTTTATTTTACCTTTAATAACTGTCCCTCTGATTTAAAATACAGTGGGGAGTTACATGTTATAAAGCAAAAATGAAATGAAAGATTGAATATTGTATTTAAATGCTAATATTTACCACAGATGACATTTTAATTCTGCAAATAAACTTTTCGATCACTGCACAGACTTTTGACTGATACTGACCTACTAAGTGAAGCTGGCCAGACTGCAGCACACAAGAGTAGTGAAGTAGGCAGTCTTCTCATTCTCTGCACTCACAGAGACCTCCAGTGGGAGAGCTAAACAAAAGGAGTGCAAAAGAGTGACCAATTTGTTTTAAACACCAAAAAGTGTATATTATTAAGGTGTAGTAGTGATTCCCAGCTCTGGTCCTAGAGTTCCTAAACATGTTAATGTTTTTACCACTGTTAGAGCAGTAAACTAAAATCTCCTGGGCAGGAGTGGGGAACCTGTGATGTGAAGAATGTGTATCATTACAATGAAATATAATGCATATTAAAAAAACAGTGTGCGGTTTCACCTGTGTCAAAGGTGACATGATCCACTAGTGGTTTGTCACTGAGATACCAGAAGGTCTTTACTTCTTGTGACCCCTGTCCACTGGACACTTCCACTCCCCAGGAAGCTGGCTGCTCACTGTGAAACGTACACACAATGGTCAAAGGTACCTCACCAATGTCCATTGTAATATAAAGATACGCATTACACTTTCTTACGTCTGGTAGAAATGGCTGATGAGAGTGGGTTTGATTTGCATCTCAAACACATGCTCTTCATTATATGGCGCTGTTTTGTAGTACTGCAGACAAGACCTGAAATGAAAAAATATTATAAATAAAAGGGTACCACCTTACAATAACACTACACTTATAAAGGGATTATGAATGGTTCAAAAGTAGTTAATAAGTTATGAAATATACACCTTCAAATTCATTAATATGTAGTTTTAATACATAAATAAAAGGGCAACTGTGACCTGTAGGATATGATGACTATGAATATGATGGTGTAATGCTGACTGATGCAGAAGTAAATACAAAATAAGACAAGTAACTAGCCAGGTCTGAGCTTCAACACTTGAAATGAATGTGGGATCACTAGTTTGCAAGCAACATGGTGGCCTTTTTTACTTATAAGTTAATGATTTTTATGGTGTTTTGATTTTAATAACCACATTCAAACAAAATCTAAACCTTTTATAAGCCTTTATAGTCCTCTTGTAAAGTATGACAAATAAGTGTATATTTGTAAAAGAACAAATGAGTAGAGGATTTACTGAGTGAAGAAGAAGAGGCGCTCATGAGGCAGGTTGAGGAAGCTGCTGCAGGTGCCCAAGATTTCCAGCAGATGGTGCAGTTTCTTCAGTCTTATCACCTGCTCCTGCAGGTCTACCTCACTGCTCAAGTAGTAGGTCTGAACATCATCCATGACACACAAAGGGCATAGCATAGTGACTGTTAATGCTTAGTTGACCACATCAGGATCTTACCTATATTTCAGAAATTTCAGAAAGTGATATTCTCACCAGATGGTTGAGAGTTGTCAGCTCTTTCCCTGACAAAGGCAAAAGACACAATTCAGTCTTTAACTCTTTTAGAAAACAGTTACAAAACACATACAGGCTATAAAAATGGCTCACACTGACCATTCAAAACATTAAAAACATGCCTATATTTACGCACTAACTAGCAGTATTACCAACAAGGTAGTTAATGTAGTCTTTCCTCATCTTGTCCAGGCCCAGCTCCACAAGCATGATGGCAGGGGTGAGACCAGTGAGAGGTACTGCGTCCACCTGCTTCTGGTAAGACTGCACTATCAGCTTACTCAGAGAGCTGCTGCTGTCCCTGTGGACCTGTGTCAGGCACGAAAAAAAAAAAGACATTTTAAATTTGAACGGACAATGAGTAACCAGAGAAAAACATCTTTTATTAAGCTTTACTTTTAAAGAAAGAAAAACATTATTGTGTAATGCAGAATTAAATTCCATATTCATTCCAATACATACCCAAGGTTTAATTTGACCGAATCGCAAAGCTTTGATGACTAATTTCAAAGAGTCTGTTATGTCTTGGTACGAGGTCACACCTGTCAGATGTAAAAGACAGATTATGTGCAAAATCTGTATTAATATGATAATTTCATAGAATTAGTCAAAGAAAATACAACTCACTGCTCCTCATCCTTTCCCAGAGCTGCTCTGTGAAGTCCAGGTCCCCTCTATGCATAAGCACAGAGCTGAAGCCTAGTAGTGAGTCTGTCTTGGACTTCTGGTTCTGTCACAAGAATATATTAACCTTACACATCTACCACATAGTACATACATGAATTAGTTTAATTTCACACTTCACATTTAAATTTACCTCTGATCCTTTCAAATTCTGGCCAGGCACCGCTTTTGCAACATTCTCTAGCTCTGAGACAAACACAAAATGACAGCATGTATTTCATTGGAAAGGATAATGTCATAGTTCACTTTACAGTGATGTGAAATGTTACCCTCAATGAGTTCCTTTGTTAAGTCCACTGTAGATCGTGTCTCTAGCGGTTCCAACCACTCAATCTCCCCAGTCCTCAATCCTTCAGCCAGTGTCTGTCAAGTAAAAGTATTATTAAATATTTAATGGAATAACAGTTGTCTAACAATGTAGGATCGGTCATTTTAATGGACACAAGTACCAGAAGGAACTGCAGCTCCCTGTGGGTCTGATACAGTGGGCTCCTGATGTCTCCAACTGTCACCTTGAAATGCTGCAGAAAATGAAGAAGATAAACAATAAAGACATTATGTCTATTAAAGCTTTATTGGCAAAAACAATTGTGCATTTCTTAATGACAACAATTCAAGAGGCAAAAAAATGAAAATGACAAAGGACAAAGACCATATAGCAGAGTTCAGTTACAGGGCCAGCATCAGTTTGGTGACTTCTTACCTCAAATACACCTGGAAATTAATAAATGAGTAGGTGTGTTTAAGTAGGGAGATTACCAAACTGTGCTGGACACTGGTCCTCCAGAAACAGGATTGAGGAAACTCACAATAAGGCTGCATAGGATAAAAAAAATAAAAAATAATAAAAAAAATACACTGGAGACACCGCTTCTCATCAAATATTACAACATAATTGATTTCATGTTTACCACAGAGACTGTAGAGGACAAGGGAGGAGTCTCCAGAATGTTCTCTACGTTAGTCCATCTGAAGGTGGCTGTTACACTGCTCTGAGAATCAATAACCAGGCTGTCCTCCTTCCCTGAGCAGAAAAGGTTGTACTCAGCCCAGCCTTTTGTCAGCACCTACAGAAAATAAACACAAACACATCAAGAAGTGGGCCATAAGTGTGAACTTGAATCACTGAATTATTGAAGAAAAAGATCAAATGTGTTACTGCTGAGGAATGGTGTCTGCTGTGATGCTCTTGTTTAAGCTGATCCATTGTGATGAAAGAGGTCTCATCTGATGTTGCCCCTGAATGAAGCATGGATGGAAAATAAAGTACGATATCATAAACAATACATTAGTCTACTTGAAATGTGTTTGAACCCACTTTCTGTTACCCAGTTGATAAGTACAATTCATCTGTTTTGCCCTCAATCTGAAATGGAATGGTTTCAGTCTGAGACTGAGCTCAGTATTAAGGTCAGACATTACCTTTGCAGCTGACTGTGAAAAGCTTGACTGCTGTAGCCTTGCTGCCTGCATGGACTGCCTCTGCCCCTAGCCAGGTAGTACCAGCCGGGTCAGACATGTCACAGCGTACCCAGAGAGGGTGCAGAACATGGGCTTCCACCTGGGTCATGTTGGGGTTCTGAGACATAGTGTAATATGACAGCAGCTGCCTATGCAGCCGGAAGGAAAATTAAAGCTCATTATTCGACCACAGTCGGTTCATGAAGCAAATGTGTACTATTAAATTAAAGGACAATATAAAAACTCACCTCGCTGTGTGGATGGTGAGAGGTAGTGGCCCGATGTCATGCTGCTCCAGTTTAACAAACACCTCTTTACTGATACTGTTTTCCTCTTCATTAATACTGTTTTCCTCTCCGTTTTCTGTAACCTCAGACTCGTGGTGTGCTACCTTTTCAAAGGAAATTATAATCAGTAATGAAGTGTTAATGTTCACACTTTCCATATTTTGATATGTCCACGCTAACCCACCATTCTCTCACAGATGAAGACAGGCTGATTTCCTTCGATTATGCGTAGTAGAGGCTCAGCATTGTGTTTTGATATTCGAATATTCTCCTGTAACACCAGAAAAGTACAATAATTGCTCAACGCTGCAACATCAATTGTTATAAGCAAATTGTACACCAAGACCACTAGGTACAAAAGGCTCCAAAATCACTTCTACCTGAAACACCAAAGAATCCTTGTTGTTGCTATGGCACGACCTAATGCAAAAACATAACGACATAGTACACCAACAGTAAAACAACACATATTCAAAATTTTGGGATCAATCATCACCTTGCAGCGACTGTTTAAGTGTACTAACATACACTATATGGACAAAAGTATTGGGACGCCTGTCCATTACACCAGTGGTTCTCAAACTTTTTCTATCATTCCCCACTTGGCAGGAAGAAATAATTTCACACCCCACCTCAACAAAACAATGGCAGAAAAGTCTAGGTGTAACTTTACTTTATTTAGATAACATCAAATTCATTTACAATAATTTCCTCAGTAACATTTGTTGTGCAAAAAACCAACTTTCACTTTAAACAACTTTCTGTGACATTTGTCACTAAATTACTTCATTAGTTTGCGCTTAAAAAAAGAGGAAAATTAAGCAGAATTTGCACTTTGCCAGAAATTCAACAATAAAGATCAGTCTGTAATATCTCTAAATGTCTTCTTAATTTCTTGGGTCTCATACTGTCAGCTGTCAGTTTTCAAACCTAAAATACAGACATACCTCTTCATCTCCTACCACATTAACCGTGAAACCTAGAGCAAGATATGCTTTGTCATATTTCCTTTTGTCTTGTTTTTCGCCGGTTATCGGCACATGCCTCGTTTCTCTCAGAAGCATCACCTGTTTTTCTTTCAGTTGCTAACGATGTGAATTATTTGTTCCGCCGTGAAAATTACTCCGATGTTAAACATTAGTTCTGTATGACTTTCCCCAAGGTCTCTTGCGCCCCACATTACACCAACAGGGACTTAAATGACATTGCATTCAAATACATAGACTTTAACATGGAGCTGGTCCCCCTTTGCAGCTATAACAGGTTCCACTCTTCTTGGAAGGCTTTCCACAAGATTTTGGAGTTTCTGTGGGAATTTGTGCCCATTCATTCTGTAGAGCA
>JBBPCZ010000019.1:2679970-2693346 GCA_037974445.1 Brycinus macrolepidotus | reverse complement strand
ATATATAAATCTGGGAAGTGGCAAGCAAAAAATATCCTAGTCCCATGGCTCAGTCCTAGTGCTACAGCTGGTTCATATAAATTTATAAACAACTCAATATGGGGGAAAAAAATATTCTATTCAATTTGAATTGAGCAAAACTGACATTTCTCCCAAATTACTCTAGACAGGCTTTGTACTGTGAATCTGTGGGGTGAACAGTGATTAATAGACCAGTTCATGTTTTCACTTTTAAATATTTCCCCCAAAACAGTTTGAAATCCACAATGTCTGCAGTTCAGGTGATATTTGCAGGTGGCTCCTGGAGAACTTTAATCATACAAAAACTAGTTAAAATTTAGGTTTAACATTTTTTTTCCCACTGAGTGCTGTGAACATAATTGTACAGTCTAATATGTGATTTTTTTTCTGTGGTGAATGAATACAGGATTGCTGGTTTATTTTTACACACTATTATTGGAGCTTTCAGTATAACGAAAGACTTAAATTATATTTTCCCCTTGTAACACTTTACTAAATTAGGTTTCGAATGGGCCTTTTGCTCCTTTTTGCACCACAGTAAGATGTAAATTTATATGCAGCCAGGACGGGCAATACTGGATAAGCTCCTGGACAAATGGTTCTGCTATCAGTATTTATGCAGTGTTAATGCATTCTAACATAGCTGGTGTTTTCAAATGATTGATGCAAGACTGGTTCAGTTGGAGGGAGGGACCACACATTTGTTGACCAGAAATTTGTAGCAATTGCTCCTCTCTTATTAAGAGAAAACTCTAGAAAGAATTTAGTTATCACTTCAAAAAGTACTCATAATTTAATATTATTTAATAATTTTTTGAGAATTTACCCCATGCTCCTCAGGCCCTGTGCTGCTACACTTGGTAATGTTCTAATGCTATAGCTAGGGAAAAGGACATGGATGCTGTGAAACTGAAGTTGCTGGAAAAATAAGCAAAAAAAAAACCCAAAACATTTGTTTCTGGTTTGACTCTTTGCCTACGTTCGGAACACTAATTCTGCCCTCGACCTGTTGTCACAATTTGATAGCCATTTTCCTAGCCCTGGTCCTGCAGTACCCCCGCTGTGTTGTGCTTTTCCTGCTCTTAACAGCCATAACTCCACTCATCAGCTCATTAACAAACCCTTACTGAGGCTAGCATGAATGTGTCAGAGCAGGGAAACCACTCCAGGACCAGAATGCTACTGCAGCTTGTAGTTCACACCTACAGAGTACATGAACAAACTCGAATGATGATCCATTTAACAAGTTTCAATTAAATAAATCACGTTTATTATAATTTATAACAATTTATAGATGCTCAAGCTTTCTCAACTGACAAACGTATAGGTCTGCACAAACTTTACACTTGAAATAAAGGGAAAAGCAAAGAAAGGCCAGGAAAAGCCCAAACAATTACAGGGGGTGAAAGACATTACCGATGTAATTAGCCTGGGTTGCCTTTGGACATGAGATTTGGTGTTAAAAGCACAGTAATGGATGTCAAGTGTCTTGAGTAAGTGTCTTGAGCAACTGTGGTTGTGACCAAGTTTAAAGGCTTCAATGCATTTTTAGTTCCTTTTTACTCAGCACTATTGTTTTAAGTGACAGTATTTTTGCTGTTTATAATTGTATTAAAGTGGTCTTAATACTTGGAGAACAGGACAGGGTCACAAGAAAAAACTGATCACTTGTCATTGATTGGTTTGTACTGCTGTAAAAACAGGGTGCGAAAAACGGGGGGACCTCCTGACTGACCCCTGAAAGCCTCAACAGGGCTTATGGGGGTCTCTGGAGAAATCTTCAAAAGTGCTTGCATTTCATTTCAGTTTTGTTTGTTCAACTCACAAATTTAAAAGATTTTTTCCCATTCTGAGTTGTTTATATGGAATGAGTTAAAGTGCTTGAGTTAAAAGATGTTCAACTTATCAGCTTGTTTAGTCCCCCCCCCCGCATTGCCACTGCATATTTCGCACACTGTGTAAAACCTATAAAATCAGTATGTCTAGTCTAAACTGTCCTTAATATTTCAGAAACACATTTAAAAGTTTAGATATAAAAGTTCCCAGTAAAGTTGGCCACAACAGTCAAACAGCAGAAAAACAGCAAAAATGATTATTTACCAATACCAATAAGTAAAATTACACTTTTTTTTTTGAAAAATAAAGCAAATTTAATGTCAGCTTCTCAGCCTGTGTAAAAATGGCCTTGGCTGTTCACTTTAACGGTGTTCCTGCAGTATCGGCATGCAGTTGATGGCTTTTCTGTTCCCTGGAGAGCAGCAAGGAATTTCTCAGGCCTTGGGACAAAACAGTTTAGCTGGGATCCACCAACTGTTTGCCTTATACGAAAAGGCCTGTTTTCTAATGCATTGAGCAGCACTGTGTCCATTCCCACTCAGAGAATGGTTCATAGTGCCACCAAGCAATACAACATATAAAGGAGCAGCTACTATTTTTTGAGCAGGTTCGAATATTTTTTGGATCAAACTGAACCTGCGGTAGGATAGTGTCATTTAAAAATGATATTTTTTGGGCAAAATATCATTTGTGTTTCCAATCAGGTTCTCATTCAGCAGAGAAAAAATTCAGGTACAGTTCATCTTTCTCATCTAATTGTTGCCTATGAGATCACATTCATTCTGTGTGAAATGCTCAAAAAGGCTCCACTACTGAATGGAGGCTTTGATTACCACAGCAGCACACTTGATTAACCTTATCTGAACGTGGTGTGAGGGGTTAAAAGAGGCAGTGATTGGCTACTGAACGGACTGGCAAACTGCTTTTAAACTTGAGCCCACATAGAAACACTGGTGTCTGTGTCTGTGTGTGTCCGTGCGTGTGTGCGTGTATGTGTGTGTGTGCGTGTGCGTGTGTGTTTAGCTTAGACAAGGGGAGTCCCTTTTACATTCCCACACTGTGTGTCGGGGTCACTGGCTGATTCAAGCCGATGGTGGTGCACAACCACCCGGCAAAGTCCACTTCTTCTGCTTCTGACTTCTTTATGAAGGGGTGGACCTAAGGAGAACCACAACAGAACTTTGCTCAATGGTGTGTGTTAACACTAGGTTTGCTCTAGAGAAGACTAACTTGTCCACAAAGTGACAAGAATGTAAAAATAGTGCAAGTAGAATACTGAGATCTGAGACTTTTCTCACCATCAGTTGTTTGAGATCTGCACGCTCGGCTGGGTTTTTGATCAAGCTGTAAAAGAGTAAAGTACAGATAAATATCTCAACTGTATCGTTTCTAAAATGATCTGTCATAAGCTGGTATTCACTTTTGAACCACTAGATGGGGCAACAAGCTTTTAGGAACTAAAATAGCTCTCAATTACTGTATGCTACAGTCATGTGTTTTAAAAGCGCCCCTTTAAATTCAAACCACAGTTGTCACTTACCATTTGTTAACAAAATCTTGAAATTCGGTGCCAAAGATGCTTGGCAGCTTGGGCGGTGGCTGAAAATAGAAAGATGATTCAGTTATGCCAAAGTATGCCTGCTGTCAAATTCGCACCTTAATTCATTTAGCGCCACACAATGACCTGATGGTCTGACAGAAATAGCTGAATATGTACCTCATTGACAATGTAGTCAAGCAGCTCAAAGATGGCCATTGGAGGTCTACTGTCAGGTCCGTATGCTGTAAAACAAGAAGACAATCCATCACTTTTATTCTAACAACAACCAGAGAGCTCATGGATAGACTTTAGTGCTGTAAAGCCACTACAATTCTTAAGAAAAAGGAAGTGTTTATATCCTGCTCTGAGACAAGCAAGTAAAGTGGCATTTCCTAGATGGACCCTATTCTGTGGTAGCACTCACAGCTGCCGGGCCGACCCGGGGGCCTGGGTTTGGGGGAGGCCTCACTGGATGAGGGGTCTCCTTCCATGGGGAGGCCAAAGATCTGCTCCAACTCTTTAGCATCAGGCGGTGGGATTGGAAAGCGGCCAATGGCCATTTCCACTAGGGAGAGACCCATGCTCCAGATGTCAGACTGCACCGAGTAGTGAGTGCCCTGCAGACGCTCCGGCTGGAGAGAGGCAGAGGGAGGGGTTAGTCTGAACCGGCAGGAAGGCGTATGACAACAAATAGTTCAAGCAAGCACAAAAATCTTGAGAATGAGATTCAACAACTTAAACGCGCTGCTGAGAAGCTTGACCTCATGCAGGCTGCTGACAGCCCTTCCCAACATGGTAAGACTAATAAACACTTGTCATACGTTGCATACACAAAAGAGTTCTACACACTACCAATAGTACATAGAATCATATTTAAAATGCTCTTTAAAGACGTTTTCAAAACAACAGCTCAAAACTGGTACCATGTAAAGGGCAGCTGCTGTTTTCAGATACTAAATAAAAAAGGTTTTACTCTGATAGTGGTGGTACACAACAGCTTCTCTGTCAGAAGATAATAATGATAACTGCAAACACATATGAGCTTTCAAATAGTTATTTTAGTTGTCATGGTTACATTCCCTTTACCAAAACATCTTTGGAGAACCACCTTTTAAAGAGTGCAGTTAGTTCTGTACTCAAGTATACAGTATTTCATATTTGCTCCAACTGCTTCAATGATATGCTAAAAGCTTCTTAACATACTTTTAAAGGTTGAAATGCCAGTAGCTTCCATTTTTAAACCCACCAGCTGTGTTATGAAACATATGGCAAAATAAAAACCAGAAAATAAGCACAGCTATTAATCTAGATAAATGTTTAAATACTTTTGAAAACACTGGTCAGAGACAGCTAAGGCAATAAAAAACAAGTTTTAGGCGGCAATGTGAAACGTACAACAAAAGAAGGCCTTAAAGGTTTCATGTTTGAGCAGTGCAAGCTCATAGCTAGTATAAAGAGCTATGGTTACTTTACACAGCTTTCCAGGAATCTGATTAACAAGGGAAGCGTGACTCACAGACATGTAGGATCTGGTGCCCACAAATGAGTTGGCCATAGAGTCGATTAGCTGCCCACTCACACCAAAGTCACACAGCTTAATCTCACCACGTGAGTTCACCAGGATGTTGGATGGCTTCACATCTGCAAGAAAGGAAAGGGAACTCATGTGAAGGAGAAATGAGCAAGATGGAATGAAGAAGTAACAGTATGGGGCACTGAGCTTGCTCACCTCTGTGCATGATCTTGTGTTTTTCTCTAAGGTACGACAGCCCTTTAATCACCTGAAAGCAAAGCGGCAGGACGGAGAACGTTAAGGGTACAGCCCATGCTAGAGCCCGCAGTTTCTCTTATTTTGGGTATAGTTCTTAATTTTTCCAATTAGGCTACAGCCATGATGGCAGCCTGCAATCTCTCTGCCGTCTGTGTGGAACTGTTACAACCAATTATTTAAAATGCAAGAGAAGGGTAACTCTGGTACGAACCGCAATGCTAACTTTGCCCAGTATTTGTTCTGGAATCTTGCCTGCTTTCTTCAGGGACTGGTCCAGGGAGCCACCATCCTGCATTAGGAAATTAGTGTTCATGGTCAGTGCACTTAGTTTATTAAACTAATGTGCAATGTATACAGACTGCATAAAAAATAATGAATAATGTCAATAGACTGGCTATGGAAACAATTCCTGCTGTACAGAATAACTTTGCTGTGATAAGAAAGGTTATTTCTCATAACTTTCAGGGCAAAGGAAATTTTACAGAACTGTTGACTCTCTTTTCAAAACATTTTAGTCCTTTCATCAAAAAAAAGTATACACAATCTAAAGAGGCCATTGTTAAAATGGTGTAAAAAATTAATAACAAAAAATTTGTTTCTTGTGATTCTTCTGTTTTTTAACATATTTAAAAACTATATGTTAATCTGCATGCTTTTCTAGTACTTTGAGTGGTGTGCATCAAAATGAGTGAGCTGTACCATGTGCTCCATACAGATGCTGATCTCGCCGTCACTATAGAAGGCCCCATAGAAGCCCACGATGTAAGGCGAATTACACTCATGCAGAACCTGCAGCTCCCGGATGATCTGGTTCCGGATGGCCGGCTTGATCTCCAGGTGGATCAGCTGAGGGCAGACAGAGGGTAAATGGCTGATGTGAACTATAGTTCTGTGAAGCTTTGTGGCGTGATACCCCCTCACAGACATCAGCAAGCACGCAAAACAGTGGAAACATTCATGAGTGAGTGCTGCATGAAGGTTCAGTGAGGCAGAAGTACAGTGTGGGATTTGTTGTGGACTGCCACACCCACTGCCATGTCCACACTCTGCCAGGCAAAAATACATAAGCCCAGATTACAAACAAGTAGTATAATTGAATACTTTTTCTTTTTTCTAACTTCCATTTAATTAGAGATACAGTCAGATCTCTCCTCTGTAATAAACTGCCGTCATAAACCCTCGTTCAGAGAGCAGAGAGTGTAATTTAACTTGTGGCCTTGTGCTCTATAAAAAGACATGATGAAATCAAAAATCAATGCCTTCCAGAAGGATCGGGAAACAGGACATTGTAGCCTCATTTAATGTCTGCTATTCGAAAACCTCTGCAGATATCTGAGGGTGGTGCAAGGATGTAACCAAATCTGTTTCAGTGAATGTAAGTTTGTAAAACACACTGGATAACCTTACACTATGTTTTACTACAATAGTTAAAATGAAATTTGAAAACCACAGACAAATGTCAAAATTATTGTCAATGTTAACCATACACTTTTCCGGTTTAAATTTTGTGGGTCAGAGTTGGAAAACACAAAAATCTGCAGGGCAGGTGGGTTCGGGACCAGGTTTGGGAACTTATGCACTACAGATGCAGCAGATACGGTTGATCAAATATGGTGGAGTACTTGTCTCTTGCTGTATTTGTGGAGGTAGAGAGCTGTATCTACCTTCCTGGCCATGATGAGTCCAGAGGGTCTGTGTGAAACCTTGAAGACCACCCCGCCATTTCCGGCGCCCAGCTCACAAATCTTCTCAAAGTCATCGTCCTTCAACTCCCCCACTTTCTGCTTCTGCGTCAAAAAGGCCTCAAGACGTTTCTTCTGCTGCTCGTCCAGTTCCAGTTCCTCTAGCTTTTTCTGCAGAGCCTCCAGGTTTGTTCTACACACAAAGACACACACACACACACACACACATTGATGAGAAACAAGGAGTTGCAAAGAAATTGAAGGGAAAAAAAGCCTGGCATCCCTTGGTATCTTCAATGTAATATTTTTAGCCCAGCAGCTGAACACAGAGAGTGGAGAGAATGAACAGCCTCTAAACAAGACCAAACACACAAAAGTCATGTACTGTAATCTAAACCGCAAAATACAGGAGGACCTGTGGGATTTGGACTGAGTGCTATATGGTACATTTGCAGGGTATGACATCACGGTCCTGAGCAGAGCTTGCTTTTATGCACGTACTCAATAGGGCTGTTTGTGGAAGCAATAAGAATTTCCCCACTTGGAATCAATGGAAACGAACATTAAAAAGCATTCCGGGACAAGCTCAAATTTTCAGCCAAGACAAAGATAAGGCTATTGAATGGGCCATTGTGCACAGTATGGCCAAAATAAGTGTGAGTGTGTGTGAGTGTGTGTGTGTGGGGCTAACTACAGTTAGCAGACACCTTGAACTCTGCTCGAGGAAGCTGGTAGTTCCTATCAGCATGTGTGCCTCTCCTTCGGCTCTGTTGTCATGGTGATGCATTTCCTTTGCTTTCCGTTTGTGGAATGAACCTCCCTGACCCTCCTATTCTTCATCTCTTCTTCCTCTCCTCCCATAGCAGTCTCTTCCTTTCTACCACTGCAGAGCTGCAGCCCAAATCCTTCAAGGAATTTTTCCTCAAAAAAAAAAAAAACAACTCTAAAAACTGCTGATTATGGACGCTGCCAGTTAAAAGCAATATTCAAATCAGAGCACGCCATCTCCTCCTTTACACAATAAACAATACAAGCAAATCTCATAGACATAGATTCATCTTTTTACATTTAAATGATTAAAAGATCAAAGTGTGACAGCTCCATGTGAACATTTCAACTGTATCTCTAAGACGTTGATTTGTGCAACTGTAAGTCCTCAGCACTGTGTTTCTGAAGGCCACACTGGAAGCGCTTTGGTGCAGTGGAGTCTTTGAACAGCAGTGACAAATGTTATAAAAAACTGTTATTAAAAATGTGCACCAGAGAGCACTGAAAACCCAGTCTCAAGCATCCCAGCCATTCAGATGTAAAATATGTTATTTTTCCCCCTCTGTTTATTCCACAAGAACACTGCCACAGATGAGATGCTCTTACACATAAATTTACATCAAAATCTCGCTCAGAATATGAAAGCTGTTTTTTACACCAAAAGCACGACACAAGTAGCTGAGGGCCCACTCTAGAGACCCAAATCTGCTGCTCTCACCCACAGCAGTGTGAGGGTTAAGTGCTCTCTTCCTCGCCAACACTGCCACCATAACCATGGAGACGAGGCCACAGCGTGTGCGTGCGCGGGTGAGGGGAGGGTCGGGAGTGAGAAAGTGAGCGAGCGCGTGGGTGGTGTGGGTGTAGAGTGTGAACAGGAGGAGGCGGCGATGGCGAACAGCCCTGAGAAAACTGCACGGCACGCGCTGCACGTGGTAGAGAGAGCCCAAGACCACGGCCAGCTCGCTCATGGGTGCTCCTGCATGACACAAGCTCGTGTGCGGGACACGCAACGGTGGCCAAAGTCTTGTGTAGTGAAGAACTGAGGAGCCCAAACCAAGTCAGTGTTCCTAACTGACGAAGGAGTAGCTCCCCAACTTCAGGAAAAAGTTTCACGCCTCCCCCCAAAAAAAACCCTCGGGTACTGAGTTCCACACAGAACTGCAGTGGAACTTACAGCATCTACTAGCAAATTACCTTAAAGGGCCCATAACGTGGAAAACTGAATTTTCCTCCCTTTTTTTTTTGTCTGATGTAATATGAAAATACTGTTAAAATTTCAAACTGTAGTGTTTACTCCACAGTTGATAGACATTTGGAAAAAAAAGATGCAAAACAGCTTGTTTTTGTGATGATGCAAAAATCAACATACTTATCCACCTGTTCAGCCTACAAAAGCTTTGCCCTGCCCATTTACACTGTTCTTACAAGGAGTTTATATAGGGTAACCATTCAGAACCATTCAAAGACATGTGCATGTAATAGTTTACATGTATGTTTAAAGCTAATGGGAAAAAGAGAGACTGGAAGTCTTCCATCAAAATTTAATGAGTTTTACATGCCTCTAAAACAAACTACTGATTATTGATAACATCACAGTACAACAGGGAGAAGGTAAAATAAAAGTAACCAATAATGTTTCCCCTTCCTCTCTCACAACCCCCATCTATCATCAAGAGAAAATGCTTAGTTAGCTCAGAGCCCCTCGGTGTCACTGTATTTCACTTGTAAATATGTCATAATATGAAAGAAATGTGTGTTAGGATTTCTGACTCGTGCTGACTTTAAAAGGGAATTCAACAGTTTTTTTGACAGTTCTGTATAATTCAGGGGCTGAAATGTATACAATGTTGTAGAGGAACTTAGCAAATCTTACAAGTGGTGGTAGCTACCCTGTATTGTGCCTTACAAGCTAAAATCCTCATAATTTATCATGAATGGGCAGGTAAATGGTAGTAGGCTGAACATGCAGATATGTGTAAATGCATCGGTTTTTGTGACATCACAGAAACTATAAATTCAAAATGAGCTGTTCTAACAGGTTAGGCTCCTTTTATGTACTGTATGGGCTGGGGAGTGAATAGTACATTTAGAAATACACTATGTTAAAATAATTTAATAGTTTTAATAGCTTTCCATGATGTGGATCCTGTAAAAGCATGGAGTTAAATGTTGCTGGTTACTGGCAACCTCTGCAGCATATACAGAAGGCTTACAGACTATCTGGAGTGCTGTATGATTGTTTGTTGGAAACTTCAAATCGAGAGTTAGTATGATGTTGTGTTCAGTGTTTTCCAATTTCACGCTTATCCAATTATACAAGCGTCCATGCAGCCGTGAATGAAGTACACTCAGACAAGGGTGTGGTCAAGCAGGACGCATGCTGATGTACTGTTGTGGTTTACTGATTCCTGTAAAGAGAATGTGGACCAGTGCAGAACTGTAATGTGAGCTGAGGTAGACCACAGACAGGTACCTGTTCCACTGAGATACAGAGCCGGTACTGCAGATCCAGGGCTGGTGGTTAATAATTAACCGTGCTCTTTCAGCCACTCGCCTGCTTATCTGTGTGTGGTCCAGTCAGTGGCAGACAAAGTCATATTTACTGTCGCTGTAGACAGGCATGAACTGTCACATTCTCTGTTTTGATGCACTTGAGGAATCAAAACAGCACCCACAGTGAGCAGTATTTGTGCTTTGTACTGTAAGCCTTGAAAATACAGAGCACAGGTTGCAGCACATAGCAGTTCATGTCAAACAGCACTGAATCAGCACAGCGAAACAGCGGTTATCTATGTAGGTGTGTGAGTGTGTCTGTGTTTGTTCTCACACACCTCAAGACAAAAGGTCCAAAGAAAAATGTGAGCTTCTATTAAAGAAAACATGTTTTTAAACTGACAAAATTATTTCTTCTCATTTCTAGGTTTATGCTTAGAATTAAAAAAAAACTATATTTAGATAGTAGCATATATACTGTGGCGGCTCTTGTAACTTTTGTCATTTCAAATTATTTATTTGGATTACTTCTATCAGTCCACACATCCTATGAAAATATGTGCCTATGTGTGCGTGTACGTGCACGTCTGAGGAAAAGAAGAAAAATGAGTGGCCGAGTTATTTGAATAACCACCACTGTCACTCCTGAAAAGTGAAAAGAGTAAAAGTGGAAAGTGTGCAACTATTTTTATTATCTCATAAGAAAGGTCTGTCATGCTAATTAAGTCTGATAATGAAAAAGTAGGCACACTGTGAGACACTCTGTCCGGATGACTGCCACCACATAACAGTATTAGTGAGCTGGAAAGAGGCCTTACTGTAACCCCCCCCACACTTTGGCCAGTTGTGACTTCCAGTTTCTCTTACTCACTATGGGAAGAGGCATTCCACAAAGCCTCTCTCTATAAAACCGGCTTCCACAAGCTTGAATCATAGCTCAACAGACATGCATTCCAAAGCCTGCTCGCCACAACCTGTCCGGGCCTCACAACAGGAATGTGCTCTGAGCTTTTGTCACACTGAAAAACACGGTCCCACAAACCGCCCTGTTCTTCAGTACTATGAGCTGCATGTTCTTGCCCTGCTCTAGCTCTCAAGTGGTTTGGTGCTGCCCACCATAAGGATGCAAACCCTTCCCTTGAACCCAGTAGAAAGTGTGCTGGATCTTTGGGGATTTAAGCCTTGGACTGTGTACCTCCTATACAGAGAAGCAACAAATGGTTTGCCTATTTGTCTCCAAACTGCACTTATTCAGACACTAAAATAGGCTTTAATTTTCTTAAAGAAATAACCGAATGGCTAATTGGATTCAAATAATTTTCTCAAGTGTAGTGACCATTACAGCTTGGGCTTAGACTACATGTTACTCATGAACTGTGATGTGCACCAGTATTCATTTATCCCTCTACAGTAGGCCTATTCCACTTTGGGTCATCAAATGAACTCCAAAATGACCTGAATGCCTAAACTGTAACCACTGCTGTTCGATCTGAATACCCAATATGTGAAAATACAAATCAGTTGAAACATCATTACCTCCTACACAACCAGGCCTCATTTGGCAAACAAGCATCAATCTCTTCAGCGCAGTGAGTAAAAGAGGACCGCCTCTGTACCTCTTCCTCCACCTTAAAACAGTAATGGGCTCTCAAGGCCAGACCATGAGAGTGAAAGAGAAGTGTCTGAGCCCCGGAGCGCTTGTGAAACAAAAGGCAATGACACGCACCACTGAGTCCAGGCCGCCAGGACTGTGATTGGCTCTCTGCTCTAAGAGAGAGGAAGAGGACCACAGGCCTGCCAAACGAAGGTGGCAGACACACAGGCAGCCCTCGGCGTCACCGGACAGCCTCTGAACAAACAGGCCAACACATAGAGCTGGGCTTTGTTTGTTTATGGTGATGGGCACTGTAACCAATCCACCGTGATTGCATAACAACGAGGAATGAAACGATTACCCTCAAGCTCCAAGAAGTGGAGCATGTTGTCACAACCGTTAATCATCTCCATTTATTCCCGGAGTTCATGAAACTTTGCTTAGGTTTGGGACATCTTCTGCTCTCATATTCCCCATTGACAGACTTTTGCAGTGTTTTCATATCTCTCTGCAGGGCCCAGCTCCTACACTACCAACAGGAATCCAGATCTGTCTGTCTAACTTATGGCTGTGAGGGGGCGAGAAGGACTGGACAGGTTATTAGAAAGAAGAGTCATTGCTGTGTGCTGGCTGCTCTGGCCTACTGTGATAAGAGAGCAAACTGCCCCCTCCCCTCCTTTTTTAGGGGTCTGGTGTCTGATTTCTTGGAAAAGCAACAAATTCCCAGTGAATTCACTTTTACAGTGTTTAAATTAAAATCCACATAGACAAACTTAAATCTGGGAGTGTCAGTTCAACACCGGGTATTAATTCACCACTTATGATTTTGCATAGGAATAAAGATGAACCTCTGACCCTAAATTTCAGGAAAATGTCAAATGTCAGTGTTCTATCTAATAAGTGAATGACATTAAACAAAAAGTGAGCTGTTAATTCTCTTGTAAATTCATGGCATTCAATCAGAGGCCTATCCTGTACATTTACTAACAGAGCATTAGGTTGTGTAATGTACCCTAATAGTCAGTTCTATGCAGCCTCAGTAACAGAGTACTGCACCCAATTTGCTTTACTTAATTTACCTATTAGAGCTGTATCTTCTGAAGCAGAGGAGATACTCACTCCGTGGCTCCTGTTCCGTTGACAGCGTTTCCATCAGGGATCGGGTTGAGCTGGATGGGCTCGGGCTTCCTCCGTTTTTGCATTGTGGTTCTTGGTGACTGTCGGATCAGCAATCAGGAATAAATCAGAAATCTGCTCCGCAGAAACACCAGCGTGCTGTAGTACAGACAGCGATCTGATGCATAGGGGTCTGCAGCACTTCTTCACGCCCACCCAGTGGCTCTCTCAGAGAAAGACACCCAACAGCAGAACTAAAGGAGCTCTAAAAGTGAGGCGCTCTCTCTGACAGCTCCAGCAGAGCTCCAGCCCACCGTGCAGACACACAGCCCCGAGTACCGCACCACCAGGGGTGGACAAGACTGAGGAGATGGGCTCATTGCGTCACGAAAATATTTACATCTGTCTTCCGGACAGCGTGGCTACACTCGGACAATGGCGCCCCCTGCCGGCAGAGGAGCTGTCAACAATCTCTGACGGTTCACAAACCCAAAGTCCAGTCCCATTCAGGTCAATTGACAAATTGACAGAACCAGTTCTTTAAAACTAAGTGTG
>JBBPCZ010000019.1:2664684-2676776 GCA_037974445.1 Brycinus macrolepidotus | reverse complement strand
TATGTAGACTTTAATTTAAACACTGTAAAAGTGAATTCACTGGGGATTTGTTGCTTTCCCAAGATATCAGACACCAAACCCCTAAAAAAAAGGGGAGGGGGGCAGTTTGCTCTCTTATCACAGTAGGTCAGAGCAGCCAGCACACAGCAATGACACTTATTTCTAATATATATATTCACTTGGTCAGTGTGTTAAATGCAGAGAAAGATGTTGCTCACACGTGACTATGAGGGGCTGCTTTACTTAGTTTTGGCCTCGTTTGCAGATTAACCAAAAGCAGCAGGTTTTTTTCTCTTGATTCAGAACCATGTTAACACTTGTCATAGAAATGTGTGATAGACAGATTTTTTGTCTTATGTTTACATACAAAATAAAGTTAGCTAACTAATAGGGTTTAACTGAGTTCTTTATGCGTCCAGGCTGTAAGAATCAGCTAAGTCACCTAAAAGAGTTGTTCAGAAACAATGATTAAAAATTTGCTCACGAACAGCTACTCACTGGTGTAATAATGTTCAGGGTAATCATGTTAACTTAATGGTGGAAGATCACAGGTGTCACAGAAATAGCACTAAAGCATTTCCATAATTTGATATTTTAGTGGACAATAAAAGGGGCAATTATAAAAACAAGTCATAAATGAAATATTAATTATAAAAATTAGTCAGAGTCCCAAACTGAATTTAAAAAATAGGTTTTGATCTTGCATTTTAAAGGGCAATTTCCTCTTTCATCTGCTTTTCCCTTCCATTCCACCCATTTTTCAAACCGCTTATCCTTAACCAGAGTCACATAGGGGTGCTGGAGCGGTCATAGGGCAAAAGGTGGAGAAACACCCTAGACAAGTCACCAGTCCATCACAGGGCATATGCCTGGGGCATCATAGCATCTCTAAGTCACCTGACATGCATGTCTTTGGACTGTGGATGGAAAACCACATGAATGTGGGGTGAACATGGAAACTCCACACAGAAAAGGACCCTTGGCTGAACAGCTGAGAATCAAACCCAGGACCTTTTTGCTACAAGGTGAAAGCACTACTCACTGCACCACTCCTCCTTTCACCATTAGCTTTCTGATTTACTCAGTCCTTTTAGCTTTCCCATTTCGCCTTTCCACGGGTCAAATGAGGTAAACAAATCAAATGCTTTTAGAGTGAAACTTAACTGTTAACTTAACTGGCAGTGCCAACCATATACCGGACTACAGCGCTCATAACAGTTAAAAACCAAACAATTAGGAACTCTGGACATATGTAGGTCCCACACAGAAGTACAATTTTACATGTAGAAGCTTTTTTTCAACAAATCTGCTAGTAGCACAAAACCAAGCTGCTAGTGCTAACAAAAAGCCTCCAGCATTAGAATTTGTAATCCAGGGCAGAGCAACAGTCTGCTAGGGGTATCTTCCATTATCACAGGTAGTCTGTGTGGTTTACCTTACTTTTAAACACCCCTGACAGTCCTGAACACTAGAAAAATGGATCTGTTCAGTCAGTTTGTCCCTTTAAACATTGTAGAGGACACATCACTCCACCCCTGCCAAATATACGCTGATGCAATGTAGAACCCACGGGGAGAAACTGAATTACAATGTATAATATACGATATATGATAATATTGACAAATGAATACATTTACAATGCTAATTTCCATTGCCTTTATAAACATGATGAAGATGTGTTCATGCTAAATGTGTTAGTTGCCAGCAGGTTTCTGGTGGCCTGGTGATTAACGCTTGTGAGTCTAAAGCTGTAGGTTCTGGGTTCAAGCTACAGCCAAAACAACAAGGGGTGACTGAATATGTGACTGTCCAATGGTGGCTTCAGTGGTGACTTAAATGTGCTGAAGTCTACGGCAGTCACGTATAGAAACATGATTCCCACCGACAGGACCTGCCAAGTAGCTGTGTCACCTGTGCGATGGATTCATACAAGTTCAACATTTATTGTGCGCAGCAGAGCTTCTTTTCGATGTCAGATCAAAGTTATTAATCACTGAAAAACACCTGACCCAACTCTGCCCACACATGATAGTAGGCCTAAAAGAGATCACGCTGTATGTGATAGCTATCTGAAATAATCTGCCTGAATCAGTAGTGTATCACTGCAGTGTCACTACTGGCGGAAGTTTAATAAATCAGTTTAAAGTTGCTGGACGGTCCTCCAGCACAGAATAGTTTGCTCAGCAGATCGTGTGTAGCCCCCCCCACATGGTGCCATAGGGAGCCGAGCCGGGTAATTGCTGGATTTGCATAGACATGCACAAGCACTCTCCCACTGCGCTGCATCTGATCTTATTCAAATAAGATGCTGTCAGATTAATGATGCGTCACGTGAGCAAAAGTATGATGTTTATCCACTAATATGAGTCTGCAATTTTCAAAAGAAAGCCCATGACATGACCTCCTCCTCCTCCTCCTCCCAACACAGTGTTTTGTTTTTTGTCTGAGTGTGTGGTGTTCTAAAGGAAATCTGGGGCTGGATCAGTGCTTCTGTACTGGCTGTGTTCTGCAGACAGGTTTGAGCAGCAGATGTGCATAATGAAGCTTTCTTTATGGATGTGCAAGGCTCTGGCACACAAGTTGGCAGTGTGGCTCAGTGTTTAGTTGCATTTATTTAGCACATGTTAAATGGAAAATGCTTGTTAAACTCGTTGTTCCCTCAGAGAAGCCGAAAGATTATCAATCCTCCTCTTTTTATATTTATATATTTACCAAACTGTGAAAACATTTTGCTGTCTACTTGTGTAATGTTCTCTAGAGAGACAGAATAAACAAAATAACATTTGATAAACAAGACAACAGAGGCTAAAGACTACATGTAGCATGAGAATGTGTATATGATTAGATGATGTATGGGTGACCCCTGACCACAGCTGACTGGGACATCACTGTGGATTGAACTTGTAGGGCCAACGCTTAGATGGTCGCACCACTGAGGAGCTAACAGGCCCCTTTATTATTATTAGGAGTGTATATGCTTACATCTTGGTTTCCTCTGCTTTTAGATTGCAGCCAGCAAATGTTAATAATAATGGTTTAAACAGCTCTGAGGTCTGCCCTGCCCAGATAAACATGTCACAAATTATTTGAATTATTCACCTACAAATTCAGCTACAAATAACTCAAACATGTCCAGATGGTTAATTAATGCAAATGTGGATAAGCATACAAACACTAGAAGGACAACACACATCATAGTGGGACGTTCAGAGGGTTACAGGAGAAATGTCTTGAAAAATCTGATTACCTGACTGATGGTAGGGGTGGCTGGTCGATACAGAAGGATGGAAGAAGATACTTCCGATCCTAATGAAGCGTAACAAGGATCTTTTGGGCCCTAGTGAAAAAAAAGAAAGAAAGAAATCAATGGCCCGCTCATATAAAAATGACTTTCATTAAAAAACAAAAATTACTATGCAGTTACATGTTACAGGTTGTGAAGGACTTGTTTGAAAAGGCTTATTGAGATACATTATGAATGAGGAGAAAACAGGCATAGCTGATTGTGTATCATTGATTGAAGCTGATTGGTAAAGAGATAGAAGAATAAGAATATGTCTTACATACAGAAAAAGAGAAAAAAAATCATTGTGACAAAAAAGTGTAGGAAAGTGTAGGACAGGGACTACTTTTGCTTTTGCCCTCTGCTTCCCACCCACGCACACACGCATACACACGCACACACACACACACACACACACACACATACACACACACAGACACACTTTTCCTTTTGCCCTCAGTTCACAGTCATTTAAAATAATTTCACCTTAATGCACCTTAGTTTGTATGTTTAATGTCTGTTATGGATTGTCTTTATTGAGGATTACCTGGTTACCAATCACAGTGGGGCAGCTGGTGGCCTAGTGGTTAGGGAGTTGCCCCTGTGATCAGAAGGTTGTGGGCTTGAATCCCAGTACTGCCAGTGGCACCACTGAGGTACCCTTGAGCAAAGTACCGTTCCCACACACTGCTTCTTGGTGGTTGCATCTGTTCCACTTGATAAATGGGTTAAATACAAAGAAAGAATTTCACGGTGTGTTCACTCGTGACTATAAGGGGCTACTTTACTTTACTAAGGCAAATTCCTACCAGCATTGCTGGAACAGCAGTAAAGTATTGAATCCTGAGACTTTAAAGTCCACTAGAGGACTTTTTAAAAGTCCTGGGATTAGTGTGGGGTAAAGTAGCGCAGGTGCTGGTATCGGATCGAAAAGGTGATCAGTAACATCGCCCACCCTTGTCGGGCGGGACGTCGGGGGTCTCGTTAGTCTCCCAGAGCTCGAGGAGCGCGCCGCTGACGTCACGGGAGTTTAAAACGAGGCCGCGCGCTTCAGGCGGAGAGCGGCGCGAGGCTGCGGGAGAGACGGAGGACGGTTAGAGACACGGCCGAGATTACAGAGGAGAGACACGACCGGCTCACTAAACTCAGATAATAACGGCTCAGCACGGCCCTGCTGCCGTTAACTCGCCTGATAAATGATGTGTGAGAAAGAGGAGAGTAAAATTTTATCCTGGACGACCACTGGGTGAAGAGGAAAACCGTTCTGGCCGTTGGCCACTGCGAGGTAGGCTGCTCGACTTCCACATTAAACCGCTTTTCAACTGTTAGACCGCTTTATACCCGTTAAATATTTACTTCTTTAAAGTCCCGTCTGTGAGTTGTTGTATACACGAAAAATGGCAAAAGTAGACTTCTTAGCGAGTTGTTTTTGTCATTTTCTGCGTTATCGGTGAGCTGCTGGGATGTTGTTCTTTGAGTTCGGGGGCTTTATATTTTACATTCGTAACGGTGGAGATATCCCCCAGGTGCTAAGCTCAGTTAGCTCAGTCATCTTGACTTAAAGAAAATAACGACTGTTAATGCAGCCGGTGAGCCGAAGACTAATCACAGAGCTCGTCCTGAACCTCTTTTGATAAGGTTTAATAGCGTGGTGAGTGTCTTACTGGATATTTCCTTGTATAACCTTATCATTTCCTTGGGCTGCTACATCATTAGAGGTTGTTGTTATGATTTGTAAGAACAGCTTCCAGATCCACCGCATTATAATGACTAAGGGTACTCTATCGTGGGTTCATCCAATTAGACTATTGGTTTAAGAAGGTATCTGAAGAAGCATCGTGTTCATTAAATCACACCGTGTCCTGATTGTAATTCTTGATTGAGTCCCAACCTCTTTTTTCTGCCTTTATCGATCCGCAGTTTAGTGATTGAGAGATGCCCTAATTCAATAGGCGATAAAGGCTGGTGTTGTTCACAGCACATGTTTTTCTTTTAATTGACACAGTGCTTAGCCCTATTAAAATGCACTACGTGGTGATAAATCACAGGGGAAGGACGTGGTTAGAATATGCGGGCCCCAGCATTATAACAAGACACTAAAGAGCTCTGTTTAAGTGTTTAATTTGTACTAATATTTCTGAAATAACACCAGCTAAGATCATTTGATCTGTTCTTTTTAAATCCCCAAACCATCACGTTGTAATCCCCGTCCTAGGTAGTTGATGTCTGGCGCATAAACAGGCATTTTATTCCTTTTTAAAACTTTATAAACTGTGAAACCTGGAGCTAAAGAGAGAGGATTCTGAGACGTCTGCTAATTAGTGGGATATGTGAGTAGTGGATGTGTTTTTGCAGGAGCATGAAAGAGTGTGGAGTAGATGTAGCAGTTTATTTATGTCCGTTGACTTCGTTTACTAAGTTTATTTTAACCAAGCAGTTGAGTGTTTTTGCCACTAGATGGCTCTATTGAGCAAGGCATCGGCAGCATGCCAGTGTTATTTTGTGTGGCTCTTTCTTCAGGGAAAACGCAGTGTACCAAAACACAAGAACTTCCTTGTTGGAAAACACGTTTTCTTGTCATGTCATTTAGAATTTCACGTTTTAGAATAGCAGTATTTGAAAACAGGACATATATCCTTTCACATATATATTTTATTGAGTCTACTGATGTTGAGTGCTACAAACATGGAAAAACAGTCGTCCCATTCACTGTGATTGAATACAAGAGTTTCCATATGAGCTGATCAGTGTTGCTGGAAGAAAATCCAGATCCTTTTTCAGGTGAAACAATAATCAGCTTTTTGTTTTGCACCCCTAAACATGTCATCGCTCCCTACAGATTTTAAAACGGTCTAAAACTTTGAAAACCCTCACTTTCATTGTAAGACAGCAGGGTTTCTCAAAGGTTTGTTACCATTATTGCCTATTTATAGTGCACTTGTAACCTTCAGACAGTTATATGGCTGTTCGGGTCGTTCAGGTTAATGCTGTAACTCTGCTTCTTGGTATATAAATGACAACTCCGTGGCTCTTGTGTAAGTTAATTGTTCAGATTTGGAGCCTTCTGTTATGAAGCACAGTGTAGGGCATATTGCCTCACATTGGTTAGTAGCCTACTCAGCCTTACAGCAATCCGTCAAAAAGCCATAACTGTCATAACTTCACTTTGCCAATACAGTAATGCAGCTTTTGTTTGCAGTCCTGAGCTTTTAGTCTAATTAAACAGCTCTCTTCTCGAGAAGATGTTCATTAGTTGCCTGCTGTTTGTTCTTTGAAGTGACTGGTTATTCCCTCAAAGCAGCCCAAGGATCAATGCGACTGCACTGCATTCTTCTCTCTTTATTTGGTAGAGTACCTGTGTGTGCAAAATTTATGCTGGTCTCTTAAATGGTCTCTGAAGGTTTTCAAGTGTAATTCAATTGCTGTTTACAAAAGGTGAATTGTGGCCTTTGTACTTTTAGGCATGGTGGATGAGCTCTGCAGATTCACATCTTAACTTTTAGTTTTGTTAACTTTAACATCATAGCACGCTTCATTGCAAACATTAATTGTTTGAATGGTTAATGGTTTGAACAGATGTGTGGATTTGTGCAGGACTGTGGATGCCCGACCTTCCATTTTCAACCAAATATGACCTTGATGCGGCGTGTTCCAAGCGCTGTTATATTGTCGAGCTGGTGTGCGTTCGTGTGTGTGTGTGTGTGTGAGCATGCTTGTATGAGGAGCCTCCAAACAATCAAGTGACTGAGTGAGTTTTCACCTCTGCTCAGCACAGGTCTAGATCTGATTCGGTCCGACAGCACTTAATGAGAGCGAATCAGGGACGCTTTTTTGTATAATTTCCAGATCTTTTCGCAAAAGCGAGGCTGGATCCAAGGGCGACACAGCATTTTCAGCCCCTTTTCAGTGCTGCAGCATTGCCTGTAATGTTTCCAGTTTATACTCTAGTAAACCCTTTCAGCTGGAAATCCTGATGTTCGCCTCAATCAATACACTTAATTAGTGCTGATTAATGAAGGAACACTGGCTGCACAGTGCTGACAGTTGTTTGAATTCCCAAGGACAAAATGTATTGGCATGCTGGACTGTGTTGCTTTGCTCGGCATAATAAATTCGGAATCGAATTTGAATTTATGGCTTGCATTTGTATGTTTATGAAATATTCAGATTCAAAGATGTTCAAACGATGATGAGGCTCATTTCAATTAGGTAGGTACCAGTGGAGGCAATTTGGTGCAAAGTAGTAGTTTTCTAATTACGAACTCATTTGAATTCTGTGCCTGCATCCTCAGATCAGTGCAGATAAGCAGAGTTCCTTTGTTTGAGTATACAAAAAAGAAATGTCTTTATATATAGGGTGATTTAACAGTGCCATAACAGTATTACATTTTAATATGGTGTAATATTCTGTGTTTGAGATGCAACAAAGAAGGTCATTTTAAGCCAACAAAATGTTAGGATTTTTTTTTTAGGAATTTTAGGAAGATTTTAGGGCTGAGAAAATATAATATCAGGATAATTCAAGAAATTTCCATGACACATGATGCGTTACTGACTGATAAGTTGGAATAGACTCAGTCAAAGAATCAGAGCAACATTAAAAAAATACTATCAAAATCTGTAAAGACAATCACCTTTATTTAGTGTTTAACACACTTTGCTGTGCTAAATCCAATTAAACAGGAATAATTAATCTGTATTGAAACATAGTTGTTCTGTGCTCTACAGGTACTGATGACACACTATATGTTCAGAAAATTATAATGTGATGTAATTTATCACAAGATGATAAATGTCATCATGTTGCCCAGCCTTGGTTGCAAAATAATGCTTCTTTCCCAAAGGTAGACTCTCGATTCTCTTTCTACACCTCCCCCCCTTTCACCTCCACCCCGAACACTGAATTCTTGTTTGTCCATTGTACCTGAAAGGCTGTAAAACTTATGGCTGCCTAACTGTAACCTTTGATTTATGGTGGACTAATTATTTAATGGAGTGCTTTTAAAGCACTAGTAATGGGGAACAGAGAGAGAGAGAGAGAGCGTGAGGACCTGGATACATTCGTGCAGGAGGAGAGACAGTGGAAGGACTGACATTGGAAGGACTGAGGTGGTCAGTGGTGGCTCATGGTCCCCAAAAATTACAACAGTGCTAATGCTTTGTAGCTTTGAAGATATATCACCTGCTGAATTTTATAATTACTGGCCATGAGGAACATATGCAGAGGGAATTCAGATGAGGACACAAGACTTTTCCCTTTAAGTGAGTGTCATTAAGCATGCAGATTTTGAATTGGTTTATCGTGACATTTTGAAAACTCCATCATCATCACATCATGAGATTGTCAAATCATGTCATAGCTCTCTCAGACGTCCTAAAATAAGACTTTCTCTCAGCTTTCTAAAGCAAATTAATAAATGATTGATTAAAGCATGAACACATAGAATAGGAATGAATTCTTTATTAAACTGAAGTGGGCACATAAAATTAGAATCATGCAATTTGACTTCTTCAGCCTGCTTTATTATGCTTATGGGATATGTATTATTGAGGTTCTGATTCATCCAAAGTTTCAAAGTAAAACTGCTGAATTCTGAGCAAAGGCTGGCTGGATTTCTGTATTCCCTCTTATGATGACATTTATTATTTTGAATTGAAGAAGCTGAATGATGGACTAATCCCCATAACACAGTTTCTTTCAAAAGACTGTTTAGATGCAATAAAAAAGGTAAATTTTGTTGACATGCATTCAAGACATTATATGATTATAAATACCACCCTAATTACATATGGTTTTGGTGCTTCAAAAATAAATGTATCTACATGCAAATGAGTGAGAGAGAGAGAGAGAGAGAGATAGCTGGAGAGTGAGAAATGTGGAAAGATGTTTGGTCTCCTTGTAAACAGTTCTTCACCATAGACCCTAAATGAAACAGCAAACCCTGACCTTTATTCTACAAATTAAGACATTTTTTCAATGAGCTGACTGACAGGTGTTATTTAACTAAAAGCGCATTGAACAAAGTGCACTGACCAAATGCCCCAGAGCCATGGCAACTGCATTAGAAAATGCTAATGGAAAAGCAGAACTTGAGTTACTGCAAAAATTTGATGGATATGTTACAACACCAAATACAACAAAATACTGATAGTAACTGCTTTAAAACTCATTAGTAAATCAATAATTTGGTTATTTTTAAGCATTTTCACCAATTTGATACAGTGCTGCTTTTGAAACAGTTCAATTCAGAAACAACACAAGTGACAGAGCAAACCTCAGTCAGCCAGTTCAGTCTTATAACTAATGAACTCTTAATGAAATGTGTAAAATTGCTTGTTTAAAAACATTGCTTGTTTGTAGGTTTGCAGGGCTCACATTTAAAGCTCCAGTCAGATGTCCACTGTTGTGGATGCAACTGTTGTGTCTTTTTGTTGCTTTATACTGCAGCTTTTTTTAAACCTTCCCTTTGAAATGCTTCCCATTTAAACATGAAAACCTTACCGCACCTTTAATTATCAATGACATTAACTTGGCTCCACTGTAGGTACTGGACATAAAACATGTCTCTCCAATTCTGTTTGCCAGGAGATCCCTAACATAGCGACCAGGCCTACACATACACATACACATCTGACCAACTATTTTCTCTAATAATGTAGGCTGTAGAGTCTGTGCTGTAAAAATGTATGACTTTTGACAGCCTTAGTCTTTTAGTGTATTTATTCTTTCCTTCAGTTTTTTTCGTTTATTTATACATCACAGACCAGCACTGTCACCAAAGGATCCTCCTACCTGAATAGCAGAAATGTAACAACACAGTAAACCCATAATTGGATTTGACTGGGTTGTTAATGAGCTCTGGCTGAACACTGATATAACAATTGATGTAACAATGCACTTATGTCAAATATCACAATTAATAGAATGCTTATTCTCCGCAATGCATTGTCTCATGTCCACAGTGTATATTGTGACATTTTCAAATTGTGATATCTCAGTTTTGAAGTATTGTTACATCCCTACTGAGTAGCATTGGTTATTTGTTCATTTCGCAGACACCCTTATCAAGAGCAACTGGCAAAAATGTGCTGACAATAGAAGGCAAAGTAATTAAAAAAAGTTGTAAAAAGTACAAAGAAAATCATAAGATTTATAAACTAAAGACAAAATCGTGTCCATATTCAGAGTAAAGGGGGGGGGGGGGGGGTTTGTGTGTGAAGTTTGGTTTTCTAAATATTGTCTTGACTTCAACAGTTCTCCTTAGCTTCAATTTCTTAAACTGCCCATATCATGAAACATCAAATGCTACTCACTTTTTTCAAACTACAGAGTTTCATATAATTTGCAAACATTGTTAAAAAGTTTCAAAATGTAACATTCATTCTCCAGTTTATATAGTCTATATATGTCAAAATCTTTGCATTTACATATATGTGCTTATTTTTCCTTAAGCAGTTAGGCCCACCCATTCTTGCTAAAAGGTTTAAGCCTGAACTAGCTGAGCGAGCCATTTAGAACAGAGGTTATTTACAAATATCAGCCCTAAAACCTCAGCAACAAAACTGTCTGTTTAATTTTAAACATAAACAGAGGTTGGAATATGAGCATGTAAAAATAAATAAAATCCGCATAAACATCATAAATGGACCTCTACAAATACAAGAAAAATGTAGGACATGGACCCTTTCAGGACATTTTGGAACATGAAAATCGCAATCTATCTTTAGAATTGTCTACACGTGACTTAGATTAGGGTAAAAATAACAGTTTATCAACTACAAAGATGCACAAACCTTTAGACATGGTATTTTTAATTGAAGTTTTTTTTATGTAGTTTTAAATGTAGCTTTTAATGTAGTTTTAAGTAATAATTGTGCATTGAAATATGTAGAAACGTCATATTTAAGATAATTGCAGAAGTTGTATTCACTTATTTTCCTTTAGAAAATCAGAGAAAGCTTGTCATTTGACCAGGGGTTCTTACACTAATACAACTGTATAAACATTTAATTCTTTGTAAAGCAAGTTTTGAGTATAAGAAAGGTCCTGTATACATTGAACAGACAAATTAATTATTGAATAGCTTAATTTTTCTAATTCGAGTGAAGAATGGATTTTATTTTGTGATTAATTATTTTGTGATTCTCTTCGATGAATTTCTGGCGTTTACCAGTCACATTTCAGGTTGCAGGCAGGCCTAGCTGTGAAGTTAAAAATGAAAAGGAGAACAAACCAGCAGACTGAAATAAGCTGCTACACACACCATTATTGTGACAAACTTTGTCAGAATAAAGGTGTATGTTGGAAGCTTTTTCAAAGAGCTGGCTTATCCTCCCTTTGTAGTATAATGCCACATCCCACAGCTGCCAAGCTCATTGTGCATATGGAGACTGTGCTTTCCAGTCATGAATTTAGCCATTCACTGCTGCAGATGCATATGTCAATTAAAGTAGGCAGATATTGCTACTAGAAGTAGTAACAGCGTAGATATTTAGACTGGGAATTTCTTGGCAGGGTTTTAAAATAAGAGAGCCATGGTGGGTGTCCAGGGCTGCAAGGGAGCCAAGTAATCAGTGATGATTAAAGTTATAGAGCATTGAAGTGTAAATAGGAAACATTATGGGATAATTTTTACAACTGAAATATATCTGTTTTGGATATTTTCTAAAGCTGACTAGGCTGATTAGAATAGGTTATTGTCTTAGTCTCTATAACACAATTTAAGAAGGTTTTCCGTGATGATTCTCAGTCTAGCTCACATTGTCTGCCTGCAGATTTTTAAATTGTGTGTGTGTGTATGTATACATA
>JBBPCZ010000019.1:2635690-2646135 GCA_037974445.1 Brycinus macrolepidotus | reverse complement strand
GTGTGTGTGTGTGTGTGTGTGTGTGTGTGTGTGTGTGTGTGTGTGTGTGTGTGTGTGTGTGTGTGTGTGTGTTTTTTTTAACCAATGTCGCCTCCGTATCCACTAAAACACATATGTCAGGGTATATGCTGGCAAAACAGAAGGTAATGCAGTTTGGCATTTCAATAACACCAAGTTTCTTGTCTGAGAAGTATTGTCTCTGAAGATTAAAAAATAACCTTGAGGCAATGAAGTGTGATGGAAAGGTGGTGATTTTTTTTCATTGTTTTTCCTGATCGTGTTCAAACTGATATGTCTGTTTTAGGGCTGGGCGATATATCGAACATAATCTATATATTGTGGCTCTTTCTACTGCTGGCAAAAGACTTGCTTGATGTTTCATCCAGACACAAAAAGGAAATAAAATTACATACATACATCTCACACACCCCTGCTCATCCAGACCACTCTTCTGGGCAAATGTGTAGTGTACATGCGCTGTACTTGGACATGTGTTGAGGTAACAAGGTGATTTCCCCTTTATGCATACAATTTTAAAATCATTCTAATTAAAATCACCACTCAATATAAACCAGACTGTTTTAATGCAAAAATATGTTGCAGGGACTACTAGAATAATCATACTGGTGTGATTGTTAAACTGAGCTTTTATAAAGTGCTCTCTGCCAAAAACCTGTTTGTCCATTTGTGCTAGTAAAAATGTTACCAGCTACCAAGAGAGTGTCCAGAATATCCTTTTGAGGTTTTTTTTTTTTTTTTTTTGCGTATTGCAACAGCTCTTTGTGAGAAAAAAAATGAGCGTGATAACGAGGTCAATAGAGCTAACCGCTCATGTGGTATGTGTTAATTTGACAGTTCAGTTTAAAGCATAGGTATTCAGTTTAGTCTGTTGATTGCTGCAATGAGCGTGTTTTTTTTTTTTTCAAGCACCAACAAAAAGCTAAAAAATGAAAAGCCAAAAAATTAAAAAAACACTTTGGTTTTTATTAAGTCATTTCAGGTCTTTTTTTTTTTTCAATTCACTGGCAACACTTACACTTTAATGTAAGAATTACACTTTGCTGTATTTAAATCGTGACTGCCTGACTGATCAGTACATCAGCTCGTAAATGAGAGAGAGTGACCATTACTATCCGTTTCCCACAGCTGTGTTTCCCTTGGATTTTTGACCATTAAATGAAATTCTCAAAGGAGACCATCCATTGAATATCCAATGTTTTATTTTATATCTAAGAATAAATGATGGAATTCTTAGCTTTTGTT
Organism: Brycinus macrolepidotus; assembly: GCA_037974445.1. Classification (NCBI taxonomy): domain Eukaryota; kingdom Metazoa; phylum Chordata; class Actinopteri; order Characiformes; family Alestidae; genus Brycinus; species Brycinus macrolepidotus. The sequence continues at coordinate 2,644,872 of JBBPCZ010000019.1, read as the reverse complement.
GATCTTATGTATGGTTCATGAGGGATGAGCCAACCAGTGCTGTTTAAAAGAAATTCATGAAGTCACATTTTGATTAATACGAAAGCAGATGTTTCCGTCCTTCAAATGGAAAGTCTGCCTCTAAAACTCAGTATGGCTCTTACCTTTTATTCAGTTAACATTTGGTTCCACACTTCATTAGGTCCTATAATGAATCTACCAATGTTTATATACAGCTCCACAGTGAGAGTTGAATAATGTATTCACTCCCAATCTGTACCCCAGGGGTTGTTGCCTCTAACTAAAACACTACATATGAATGGAGTGAGCTGTGATAACTGCTGTTGAAAAATATATGGCTACACCAATAGTGGAAACTAATGAGACTACATTTACTTTTGTGCTGTACTTAAAGGCATGCATTGATTTTTAATGAGATTTTGTTTACAGTACCTTTATTTTATATAAACTTTGTTGTATATTACTTTTAAAGGCAATTCCTTACGGATGCATCAATAGCCCTGTGAGACTTTTTCACTCAGTCAGCCAATATATGAAGGTTTTTTGACCACAAATGATGCAATTACAGTGAAAATGCAATTACAACTTGCTGACTGTTGGTCCTTGCCTCTATAGCTGTGCCTGTGTCTTTAAAGGGGGCAAAATATCTGCAGCCCTTTCTTCCAATTTCATAGAAAACCAAGGGGACAAGGTCATTGCTTTGACTTACTAGTGTTACTCAGCCTACCTGTAATAAGTGGTTAGCTATTACAAAGAGTCACACTTTAATTTACTCTTCACTATATTTTGAGGGAGAAATTTCTAACTGAAGTCAGTTACTTGAATATTTGCTCTCTGCAGAAAATGAATCAAATGCAAAGAATAACAACAACAAACTATCCATGTTTATTAATGCAATGTTATTATTAATGCAATGTTATAAACTAGGCAGATTCAGCAGAACATAACATTGCAGTCAAAACATAGACTTATTTCAGCTTCCTGCACCAATGTTGCTAATCTAAGCTAAGCCTATGTGCTAGACAAAGTACGCTAGACCTCTAACACTAATTTACATAATTGTAAGATTTGCTTGCTTTTGTTGAGTAATAAATGAGGTAAATGCCATTCTTGCTGATGCTGGTATCCCATCATCCAGTAGAGTGTTTAATAACTGTAGACAAAGCCCCCCGAAGCGATGAGGAAGTCTCACTACTGGTTTGGTCTGTGTGCAACGGCATCATCATGAAAAGCTGAATTCCTTCAACAAGAGTGTTTTTTGTAATTGGTGTAATTGATTTATTTAATAACTTTTTATTTCAGACATTTGTGTAAATGTGCTTTCAGACTGTATCCTAAAACCCTCATTATATTCAATAATTTTCAATTATCATTTTCAGCAATGGCAATGTGATAGTTTGTATCACAGCCTAAAAGATTTGGGAAAATACACATCTTACTGATTATGAAATATAGGTTATTGTTTTACCATAATATAAAATCTGACTTTTCCCTGTTTGTGTACTATCTCACATTTGCACCACCAGTATGTGTGGCTGAAATTAGCAAGAGGCATCATATTTCTTTTAATTACTAATTAATTTCTTTTAACGCGCATAAGAGCCTTTCTTGCTTTTACTTTCTTACTTAAATATCTTTTTAAGCTTAGCAAATAGTGATTCTCAAATCATAACTGAATATACAGGTCGTGTTCAACCATGAGTGAAATGAGTTTGGTAAGTGAATGTAAATCTTGTTCTGTATTGATGACTTGGTGAGTTGTTTCAGTATTTGATACTGGTTTGTATCACTTTACAGGGACATTTCATAGCCTATGAATCAGCCAAAGTTATAGCATAGTTATCTCTCTGTTTTTCATTTTATTCTTTATCCCCTTACTTTTCACAATTTCAATGCCCATCCCTTCAGTCCTGCTCTTAGAACTATGGGTTGATTTCTGTTTCTTGGTGATTGCATGTGAAAGAGTTGGCACTCACTTTTAAAATCAAATAAACATAATTGCAATTTTTCCTGGTTCGTGAATAAAAAGCTTTGTTTAAAACGGTTCTCAGTTAGCCTCTAGGAAGTGCCTGAAAAGTGTTAGGATAAATATTGTTCTGTTCTGTTAGGGTCTAAAGGGTTAGACAAAACAAATTATATTACTTGTACCAATATCAGTATAATTTGAGAGTGACAGTCCTAACCTCGATTCAGGCTTGTCTCTTGCCTTTCACTTGCCCACTTGTGGAGTGGTGAAGGTGAAGAACCTGACCGTATCCTACACCTCTGTAGACCAGTACCTGTGGTTTTCACAAAACTGAAATTTCTTAAATGGATTTGTCATTATAATGAGGGATTTATGCACTTCATCCCTACTGTAATGTCATTCTCTATGCAAATGTGGACAGACTGTTCATGTTGACACAGTCTGATCATGTCCTGTATTCACATTTTCTGTCAACTGAGGAACACAATTTCCTGCCTTATTTACTGATGTATTTCCCATAGATCTAAATGTAGGTGTCAGTTAAGCCAGCTGATTAGTCTTTGTGGCTGAAGCACCGGCCATTGATTTCCCAATAATAAATGAAGTCTTAGATCTTTAGATTTTTTCCTCTTGCCATCTGTATTCAAAACTGAGGTCAACTGAACCCAACTCAGAATTTTTTGAAGAATGTTCTTTGCTTTATTGTGTTATGCTGTACTCCTGTCTGAAAGCATCTGCACTCATTATGCTTTTATCCCTGTGTTTATTCAGGTTTTGCCTGTAATTTTTCATCTATTTTTAGTTTTATTCAATATGAAACACCAGTGAAATCTGTGATGGTAGAAATTTTATGGCCCCAAAGCCACAAAATGGCAAGCCAGCAGGAGCCTCAAGACTTTCAAAGGAGAACGCAAAGATCTTGACATATGTCTTGTGGCCACGGAGAGGCCCAGGTTGCTAGCTTTTCTGCACCAGTCCTTTTCTGTGTGTGGAACATCTCCAGGCAGTTTGTCCAGATGTATCAGATGTATAAGATCTGCATCACAGCCAGGCTATTGAAGTCCTTAGCATCTCGCTGGAGCAGCAGCATTGGAGGTCAATGGCAGACAGCCTGCCCCCTCCAGTGTGCTTCCAGCCCATCCTCCTGCTCTCACCCCATTTCCTGTCCTCGCCTCCGGCTCCCCGCCCACCCTCCTCTGCATCTGAAGGAGCAGACTGATAAATTATGCATCCATGCGAGAGGAAAAGAGGCCAGCGTCCCTTTTGTTTGCAGCCATATTTTCATCTCCGTCCCCAAACCCCAAATAGAGAGAGAGAGCAAGAGAGTGACTGAGAGATGGAAGAAGAAGAGGACCAAGAAGCTGACCTTTGTCCACATGCCGACAGAACGGCCAACCGTGTAATCAGCCTGAGAAACACTGGGCACCTGGTTAGATGAACATTACCATCATGGCAGCACTTCATTGTGTCATTAATGCGCATGAGTAACCTGTCCTTGTGTGCTATTGTTAAGAAGCCTCTCGAGATGTATGCTATGAGATGAACAGTGATGACACTACAAGCCCTTAAGATAATGTAGGCTCTCGCCCAAGTGTGCCTTCAGGAGAAGAATGAGCCCAGTGCCTCATCTCCTCCAAACATAGAGACACTGTGCAGATTTCATATGAGGGATTTAGCAGCTGTTACATTCGGTCTCACGGCACCTTTTGTCGAAAGTATCCCTATTTTTTCATGTCTCATTTATTATCTTCAGGAATTTAGAGATCTGTCTTTATCTCTATCAACAGTTGAATACTCACTGTTTATCTTTATACCTCTCTCTTTTTTCTCTCCGTTTTCTGCACTTTAATGTATTCCTCTCTTTTAATAACGTGATTTTACAACGCTGTTGTCTGTTTTCATTTCTAAACCCATCTTGCTCTCAATTGAAAAGTTTAAAGTCAATATTTGTTTAGTTTAATGTCATTGTTTATGTCTATTTCTATTTCTCTTTCTTTCTCTCCTTCACTTTCTCTGCTCTCAGGTGGCTTCCCTCCCCTTTATCAAGCCATCAGTGAGTGAGTTTGTTTGTCTGCATTTTTGCTCCAAAGCCTGGACAGACTTTGCATCTTTGGCTCAGACTGACCGTGAACATCTATAGCTTTAAGTCCTCTCTGCAGCCACCACCCTGTGTTCTGAGGTGACACTTCTTCTTTCCTAAATACTTTCCTCATTCCTCCACCCAGGCGTCATTCTTCGAAATCAGCTTCTATTAAGATTGTCCACACTTCAAGAAGAAGCATGCAGTGATTTGATGTCAGGGCCCTCATTAGCTTTTTCTTATGAAAGCCACAAGGGTGTATCACATTCTAACAAATCACTGGCAGTCTGTGGGAACGACTGAGAACCTCAAATGCATTTTGATTAAAAAATAAACAATCATACCACGCAACTCAAAAATATATATTAAGTGCACTTTATACAACCAAAATTGATTGAGAAGGGCTGGTCATCTTTCATGTAATATTTTCCCCCCTATGACTGTATTCAGAAGTTGCGCACTACTTTCTATACCAGCACATTTTAGTCTTATTGAAACTTTGGAATGCAATAGTCTACTTAGGAGTCTAATTATGAGACCTAGAGAACAATATACAACCGTTAGCATTTAAGTGTAATACAGCAATTCTCGTTTGACTCTGAGCAAAAAGCTGTACGCGTTTAGAGAAATCTGTGTGTGTGAAGGGGTGTGTTTGAATGAGTCATCCTCTAGCAGAAGGCAACATGGCTCTAATCTCTGCTTCTTCGTACTGGTACTCTTGGAAAGTGAAAGCAGCGTTTCTGCTGACTGTTTCTGACTTCTGACCGTACACACCTTTGAGCAGCTGGAGATTAGCAGAATACCCCGGGTAATCAAGCACATCGCAGAATGTACCATAGAACCATAGATGTGCAGACCTATTATAGAACAAATGATGACTCTCTTTCCCAGACACACACCTTGGGGTTTACAGCTGGTAGTGGCAGTACTGTTTACTTCAGTAAGCTGATCGAGGGAGGATATTGAGTCAGTTAGAGCCTCAGGCTTCAGACTGCCAGGTCTACCTTCACTATCTACCGTTTACACATGCCATGGGATCTCATTAGTTCTATCATGTGTAGCACACTTCACTATCACAGCCTAGTATGTAATGTGTCATTCACACGCCCTTTGTGTGGAGGTAAAGTCAAGCATGCACAACATCTGTCACTGCCATGTCCATCCATCACACTTGCGTACTTCTCAGCTGTCAGCTGTCTAATGAAATGTACTGACAACTTAAAAGAATGGCCTCCCTGTGTGCTTCCAAACACACACTCCTTTGTCATTGTCATGGAACAAATCTTCTGAATACCCCCTTAAAGCCATGAACAGGGACTTCAGGCTGCCACAATAAATTCGGGTTCTCAAATCTGGCTGAATGCAGTAATCATTTATTAACATAAGGAAACACATTTAAAGATATGAATAAAAATGAAATGTCCTTTTAATTAATTGAATTGGAATTAAGAATGTTTTTTCCTTTTTCCTATGAAGTTTCTGTTTCTGAGATAGGAAATGTAATAGTAGCATGGTGGCTTTTATACCCTTCCAATCCACTTCAGTTATGTAATATTGTAGAATTGTAAATGTAAAGGAAGCAGCTGACAGTTTTTTTTTAATGGTGTTCGTACTAATCCAATATAGACATTAACTCAGGTTTTTAAAAAACGAATAGTGATTCCCCTTTCTTGCTATCTTTTCCTTCCCTTCTGTCTGCCTCTCTCACAGGACTTGTGATGGGGCCTGTGCGGGCCTCCCCTTTAGCCCAGCCTGTGCTGGTTGTTCTGGGGCTCGTTATCGGCGTACAGAGCCTCAACCCGGATGACCCCAATGTCTGCAGTCACTGGGAAAGGTGAGCAGTGGTGTCTTTCTCTCCTGTGCTCTGCTCAGTCTTATCTTTCATTTAACACACTGGAGCATACACATACCACTCTTCCTCTCCTACTGACAGCTTACTGCAGAGCTTTTTTTATTCAACAGGTATTAGGATTGGTGTGGCATATATTTGTGAAATTATTTAAGTATTAAACTGTATCATGCACAGTCATTTACAGCGCTGAAAATGCTGAAAAGCTTTAAAGTAGACAACCTTTTAGGGGACATTAAATAATAGTGACTCAACATTACTTCCTCCTGCATCTGCTGCAAAACACATGTTAAAATGTCATTGTTCGAAGCTAACATTGTATAAAGTTTATTCAGTATGGTTAAATGAAATGTTGTGGTTAGTATAGCACCTAGCCATTGAATATTTCAATCTACTATAATTTCTCCAGATGTTCTACAAACTGTGCCAAACTGATATTAATTGAACACTTTAACTAAATTCTGAAACTAGCAAAAAGATTCTGAAAGGTAAAAAATGTGAAAACAGGTACATGAGGCAGATTTAAGTATTAGAGGTCTAGACAGTTTGTTTCAGTGTACTGAAATTTTAATGACTTTTTTCCATAACATTCTGTAGATTTACAAATATGGTATGTGCAGTGACTGTGACTCAACTGCAACCAACATTTAGGAAAAGAGCATTTTACATGGAATAATACCAAACCTTTTGTGTTTTAACCCATTTTGCGCCAATAATCAGTATGACATTGATGATAAATTTTCTCATTTATAAACAAAGTCTTGCTTTGCCAGATCTATGATGTATGGCACTACCATCCTCCCCCACCTTTGCATGTGCTATTAGTGATTCAAAACAAAACACCACTCCGCATGAAATAAAAAACACCTGAATGAGTCAGACGGTAAATTTCCCCAGTAAGAAGCCTATGTGAATTGAGTATGCCATGGCAGCCAAGCACCATAAAGGTCAAAGCAGTGCTGGAGTGGGTAATCTGAAGGGCTGTTTTGGGCGCCTTACTTTGTGCAAACAGCATTGCATTTATGAAAGTGCTGGGACCTTATTTTTCCTGCACACATATAAACACACTCCCATACGGTAAAATATCATAACCAAGCCTATATTTCCTGTGATTTAGGAGGGTAAATAAGGGACCTGACCTCCTCTAGTAAAAAAATTGTTACCTTTTAGCAAATAATGATTTAAGCATTGAAAACTCATTGTATGAGTGAGGTTTTTTTTTTTTACTGAAGAAGGCCATGTAACTGATAATGTAGTTGCAGGTTGGAGTTTGCTGGTCTGAAAACAAGTCCTACTCTGGCCCTGGGTCAAAGATTACATAATGTTTTTTTAATAACTGGGTACACTTATACAGAATTCAGCTGATGCACGATGATTATCTAAGCATGGAGTATTTTGCAAACAGCTTTAGCCTATAAAATTAAGAAAAAACACCAAATTACTAATTCATTAACATTTTGATTGTCATTGGGGAGGACACATAAAAATACCATAACACATATGAATAGGATTCAATTACCATGCCGTAAGACTCATTTACCATAACTCATTTACTGTGCTGCTACATTTTTCCATAACATGGCATGGTTACCACTGAGTTTTAAAAAATCTAGCCCTTCTTGTCTTTTTAACACATTTCATGATAAAAGTCGTACAACATGTGTAATGTTTAACAGGATGCACAGATGTCCCTAGTTAAGTTTTTAAGACAACTGCTTTGAGAGTTCATTTCATCTTTTTGCTTGCGGTTGTCACCAATTAAAACAATGTAAACTGGGAAATTTTTCATTCTGTACTTCATGTATTTGTTGGTCCCCACCACAGGGTGTACTACTTCAGTCTTCTAAATATGACTGGACATTATGGCTACACATTTGTAAGCAAACTGTACTAGTGCAGAGCCCACTCATGTCACTGGGATTGCATCATTTTGTTATACTGTTTGTATTGTTATCAAACTGGAGGCCATGGTCCTCTGGTGGACATCAAGGGACACTGAGGGGGGTGGAGGGTGGAAACATTTGAGAAGGTGTGACTCTACTTAATCATTTTTAATTTTGTTAGTTCATTAAATCTTCCTTGGCCATTTGCTTTGACAAGTTACTATCCAAAAACAAACCCTTAAACAAAAAAAGTAAAGCACTGATCTATCTCCTACAATATGCTTTACTGTTAGAGTTCACTGTCTTCACATATAATTTGCTTTGTTAATTCACTCTGGGGTTCATACTTTGCTCTACTTCATATGATTCATACTCTTTGACTGTTTAATGTTACTGCATATTAATAATGTACTATATTTATTGCACTGTATATATTGTTTGTGCTGCACAGTTTAATTACAGTGTGTTCAGTCTTCTGTACAGTGCTTTTCATTTGGAGGTTTACTGCCCTGTGTACCTCTGTGTACGCAACTCCTGCCTTGTTTTGTTGTTGTTCCAAGGCCTTGAAGGCAACAAAGTACTCTAAGAGTCTTGAATTGGTCCATTACCATATATTCACTGAAAAAGCATTTTTGATTATTCTAGTTTTTCGGTCCTTTGGTCTTTGTAAATTGTTCAGCAATGCTTCTAATGTACTATACTTAGCACTAAAGAGTCCAGTCTAGTCCAAAAAAGAAATGTAATGAAAAACATGTAGATAGCATCAGAATGTGAGAGTGGCGGGGACTTTTCTTAGCATAGAGAGGAAGAGTGTGTATGACCTGCAGGTTTTTAATATACTGTTCAGTGCTGAGATGAGAATGTCTTCAGCGTTATTGGCACCAGTGCCAGCAATGTTCTTCAGACTTTAATAGCACCCTCTCTGAATCTGAAACGGCTGTTCAGAAGACATGAAATGTTTTCATATTTAAATGACTTTATCTAGAAGTCACAACTTCATCAGGCCCCCTGTTTATTACAGGACACCTGAATATAAATAGATTTGACTATCATGTTACTGACATGGCTTGCATATTAAGTTCATATTTAGGATTTGGCAAGCATCACACAGTTTCTCAGAGTTTTAGAGGATTTCCTTCAGCTTCTGATGATATTGACATTTTGAGACAGCTGACAGGATGTGAAGGACAGTGTTTGGGGAGTGTTGATTTGGGGACACTTGCCAGCCTATAGAGATCACTTACAATCAGTAAATGCTGAGGACATTATTGATCTTCTTAAGTTGAGCCGTCCCCAGAGAAGGGAAGGAGGAGATGACAAAAAAGAAAGATTTTGTGTGTGTGTGTGTGTGTGTGTGTGTGTGTGTGTGTGTGTGTGTGTGTGTGTGTGTGTGTGTGTGTGTGT
>JBBPCZ010000019.1:2618898-2635050 GCA_037974445.1 Brycinus macrolepidotus | reverse complement strand
TCAAATCTATATAGATGCAAATGTGATTAAAGAAGAATAGCAACAGGATAAAATTAAATGTTAGACGCTGCTCACTGTTGAGTTGTGCTATTTTTAGAACAGGTCTGTGGGCTACTCATGTGGTCCTTGGGGGCACCACGTTGGTGACCCTTGGTTTATACCATCTAGACCAGAGGGAGCCAGCACAGCCACAGCAGCCATGCTACGTTGTCATTTGGGACAATGTCAGTTTCCACAGGACTGCGGTACTTCGTGACTGGTTCATTAACAACCCAAGATTCAGCAACATCTCTTTGCCAGCATATTCTCCCTTCCTAAACCCCATAGAAGAGTTTTTTCGGCATGGCGGTGGAAGGTCTATGACCGAGACCCCTACATCTATATTCACCTCCTCCAGGCTGTGGAGGAGGCCTATTCAGACATTACAGTTGAGGCTTGCCAGGGGTGGATTAGACGTACAAGGGGTTTCTTTCCCCGCTGCCTGGCTAGGGCTCATATAGTCTGTGATGTTGATGAGATTTTATGGCGTGACCCAGACCAGAGAAGGGATGCTGATTCAGGATGAATGTGTTTGTTTGTTTTTTTTGTTTTTGTTTTGTTTTGTTACAGTAATGTTTTCAATGACATATTGATTTTTGATATTAGTAATTTCACGTTCTGCATTCAATGTTCTTTATCCGTGGCATATTTTACTGTTGATTTACTTTTTCACTCAGTTTCGGCTTATGACTCCAGTACATCACGGAATAAAAAAATTACGCATATGCATAGGTGTTGTGTCTTTCTATTGTGTGTGTCATGTAAAGAGTTTGTTCTGGGAAAAACCATAAGTTATTCATTGCAGTAACAGGTTTTTGAGGTACCTTTTTGGACTGAGCTCGCTAGTGTCTAATTCCTGGTTTGTAGCGTATATGTATTTGATACTTTTTGTGTGATTACTGAAGGCAGTTTGGATTAGATGTGGGATTACATTGTTTAGAGTGGAGAGTTTGTTTTTGACCTGAACAGTGGAAGTCTCAGTAGTTGAGTGAGCAGTTAAGGATTTGTGTTCAGAGTTTTGGGAAATTGAGGCCTAATTTAAAGAAAGGTGTTTTAGCAATCAAGAATAACTGTAATAATAACAACAACAACAACAATAATAATAATGATGATGATAACAATAATAATTATTATTATTATTAGTAGTAGTATTAATGCTAATAATAATAAGACGAATTTGCTGTTTTCATATAATGATTGATGATGATGATGATTATTATTATTATTATGATGAAGATGATTTTGTCCTTATTCATACAAACACAAAATACATTATTTACTTAAATGGGTGTACATTGAGACGAATCCTCTATTTTCAGGGTAAACGAGAGTAAAAGTGAGTAAAAGTGTATTTGTGTTTAAATAACAATTACAGTCACACTGATGGTCTATGTTTAAAAATATAAAGAGTTTCTTTCTTAAAAATGTATGTAATTTTATAAAAGCGCAAGCATTCAGTTTCAACATTAAAGTGAAAATCTTTCTGAATAATGATCATTTTCCTGCTCTGCTACAGTGAGCAGTAGAACCATGGGGCGTCAGGTCAGGCCATAGTCACATTAGGTCCAAAACCCTCTTTTTATCTTCTCAGTGATAAAGGACTGGTTCACAGAGGTGGACACGAACCAAAACCAGTCAAAACAAAACAAGCCTCTGGAACATTAGTTTGTTAGACTGTCTGAAGACCGCAGAGCTGAATCGGAGCTGCTCTGCTTAATCGGAATTCCAGGAAAGCTTCAAGGAGGGTTGTACACACACACACACACACACACACACACACACACACACACACACACACTCCCACACAAGTGCACGTACCCACCGAAAGCCACAGTGAGATTCTAAAGCCTTATTCATACACAATAAATTATTCATGACTCTATAAACTGGAGTCAAAGTCAATGATAAATGTGGCGGACTCCATCATCCACACTTCATTAAGCCACTGCCTCGCCTCTCTCACTCGCTGTAAGAACAATAAAGAGAGGAACACTTACAGGGCACAGAGAGAGAGAGAGAGAGAGAGAGAGAGAGAGGGCTAGAGAGAGAGAGAGAGAGAGAGAGATAGAGAGAGAGAGAGGGGGCTAGGGAGAGAGAGAGAGGGCTAGAGAGAGAGAAGGGGGTGAGAATGGTAGTACAGAAAGTATATTGTATAATTAGTGTGACTACGACAGCAATCACACTTCTGTTCTTCTTAAGTTTTCTTTTTATTATTCTTTTATAGTTGAATTTTGGCGCCGCTTCTTTTCTATGACTGTTTGGGATATCAGCACCATTCTAATAAACATTCTGACAGGTTCTAACTGCTGGCGTCACAATGCAGGTTAATGGAGATTCAAGATTAGAGCTGAAACACCGCCATCTTTACACTTTTACAGTTTTATATTTATACTTTTTTTACATTTGACTGTCAATCCATATCTAAATCATACTAAATTCAGGCTCCGTCCAAACAGCTGGTGGACCAACTAACAGACAGAGAGGTGTAACGATATACAATGTAAGTGCAGTTTAATGGATGTGAAAGTTTCATCAAAATAACCACCCCTTGCCATTATCACAGCAGCACAGATACACCACACCCTTCCAGCAATTTTTGAAAATAATCAACCCTCCCATCACCTTTTCAAGTCTGCAAACGGTTCACGACACAATTCTCAAAACGTTGTGCTTTTTAGCACAATTTTGAAGAATCGTTATCCTGTTGAAGAATGAAATTTTGTTAAGTAAAACATAAACCAGAAGCAATTGTGTGATGCTGAAGAACTGAGAGACACTTTTCTTTTTTCAAAGTCAGTCACTAAAAACAGACCTGGTATTCAAAACCATTAGTTTGAGCTTTTGTGTTACTATAGACTATAAAATATTGAAAACCAGTCAGTTACATTTGTTTTAATTTCATTACAAGAAAACTTTGGTACTTATCATTAATATTTTTAAAAATCTGTGGACCCAAACTTCTGGCATGTATTGTATGTCTAGCTTGTATTGCATGTTAGCGTGTGTGTGTGTGTGTGTGTGTGTGTGTGTGTGTGTGTGTGGGGGGGAGGGAGGGAGAGAGAGAGAGAGAGAGAGAGAGAGAGAGAGAGAGAGAGAGAGAGAGAGAGAGAGAGAGGATAAGTTGCTAAAAATGAAACAGGCCTTAAATTGATCAATGCACTTTCATCCCAATCAATCTTCGCAAGCATATTGCCAGAATAATTATGAGTTGTGCAAGAGAGTGTCAGTAATGAAAAATAAGCAGGAATGATTTCCTCCACAGAGGGGCGGAGAGGATATATGAGCTTACACATGGCTTTACTGAGGGAGGGTATTTGGGAGATTTTAGTGTCACTTTCTTGGCTGCGACTTAACAAGAAAAGACATTAAAATGATTATTACAGATGAACATTTATCATGGATTTGAAGTTGTATTGTGAATGAAGATGTGAAGCTAACCTCAATTTTATCTTCACTTTTTGGAAGATTTATTAACAAATGTAGTAATTATGGAAGGAGGGAAGTAGTGCTTTTGGATGGTATTTCGTCTGTACTGGTTTATGGATATTGATGTTGTATAACAATATTGAAGTGTTATAGCCATGATAACAGTTTGTTTAATAAAGTAGCGGCGTTCGCCACATGATTAGAAATATACAAGTCCCTTTGGAAGTCATTTTAAAGGGAAAAAAAAACAAGAATAGAGGCTACCAGAACTATCGAAACAAAAGTTTACTGAGTGTATTAATGATGCTTAAAAATCACCTGACATCATGATACTTAATTTTATTACCTCACAGCACTTATGGAAAGTATTTGTATTTCAGTACAGTACCCTCTTAAAGCACAAATCAACAACTAAATGTTTTAAAGCTAAATTCATATGTGTCCATGTGCACAGCTGTTCTTACTTGGCTCTAGTACCTTTTGGAAGCAGTTTGAGAGAAGGCAAATTAATAAAATCAAGTAATATAAATCTGATTCTATTTTATCTGACTGCTTTCCTCTTAGCTATGCGGTGACGGTGCAGGAGTCGTATGCTCATCCATTCGACCAGATCTACTACACCAGGTGCACGGACATCCTCAACTGGTTCAAGTGCACCAGACACAGGTAAAAACTCACCAACCCCACCCTCTATTTTCTATTCCCCTACACCTCCCAGTACCTCTAACACCCCTCACCCACCCCTCTTCTCGGAGAGAGTGTTAAAAGCTGCAAGTCAGAAAGGGTGCTGAGTGTGCCTCCGTCTAATAGCACTGTGCTAATGTAACTGACAGTGATTGCAGTGGTCAGAGCTGAGATGGAAATGGCCCTTTGACTGTCATCAGACACTGCATCAGTTTTAATGGCCACATTAAAGACTTTATCGTTGACATTCCCAGATAAAAGCGCTGCACACAATGAGTCACTGCCCTGCAATATTCCCCGTCAAAGCGAGACGTCCTTCACCCGCTGCTGGAACTTTTTTAATTCACTTTAATTATGTTTATTTGTCTCTCTGGTGTACTTTAGAAAGGGGTTCAAGGCTAATGCTTACCAGTGGCTGTCTATGTCTTTCTGTGCTCCACTGGAATTTACCTATCTGGTTAGTGCTCATTTTCCCTCTCACCTGTGCACGTCTATTCCAGAATCAGCTACAAGACGGCATACCGGCGGGGGGTGCGTACCATGTACCGCCGACGCTCCCAGTGCTGCCCCGGCTACTTTGAGAGTGGAGACTTATGTGTCCGTAAGTGTCTTTCTCCATTTTTCCATACTAATTTCCACTTAAATCAACACAGCTCACCCACCCCCCCTTCACTTGCAGTTATGAGCCACAATAAAAGCATTCATCTCTTCTGCTTGCCTGAGCGATGCCCTCTCCCAGGCCTTTAACTCTCCTCTCCTCTCCCTCTGGAGGCATTTATCAGATGCTCAGCCATCTTGGAGGCATTTGTCCAACTCCATACCTCAGGCGTAATTTGTTTCTTTCATTATTGTCCCTGCTCATGTTACACAGTTTTCAAAACGCCAGGATTAATACAACACTAGCATTAATAGAATTAATTTATCATACCATTTGAGAATGAGACATTCCAGGGTCGTTTCTTTGAAATACATTGCTCTCATTCCTGTCGTGATCATAATAACAGTGTACTAAAAACTGTTAGAATTTTCTGGTACTCAGTGCTAGGGTTTAGATTCAACAACATTTTTGTTGGTATTGATGTGAGAATATTTCCGTGTAATGGATTTTTTTCCCACATCTGCCTAAACCAGACAGATTGGAAAAGTGTGTGGGCAAACTCTTGGTCCTCTTCTCGTGTATAGGCCAGTCTCGTTTTTCCTCTAATTCACTTTAATAATGAGTGAGTGGATCCTATCAGTCAGCCTAGACCTCTGAGGACACGGTTCAGCAGTTGTTTGACAACACGCTAAAATCTCAGAGTGAAAAGACCTCACCCAGCACTGTGTCAAGGTGATGGAGTAAATGACAATTTCGCTAAGCTCCAGGGGAGGGATAAGAATCAACACACGTAGCATATCGGATAATGGGATTTGATACATCCACGGCTACTCAACATTATTAACCATGGGACAGGCCTGACTTTCTGATAGATATCTATTTAGTATGCGCTCAGAATTGCTGGGGTGTTTTTTTCCCCCTTGTGAGACTAACCTGTGATGATTGCAGTGTCACCCTCTGCATACAGTATGTCCTGATGAAATGCACATGGGCACTGGCCATTTGCTGTAGTAACATGCTGTCATGCGCTGTGTTTGCTCACTGGTGTATGAGAGAACATGCGTTTTGTTTTTCTGTTGTATATTGCACCACTGTATTTAAGGAACTCTAGCAGCCTTTCAAGAATCTAGAACAGTCATCAACCTTGCTCCTGGAGATCTACCATCCTGCAGACTTTAGTTCAAACCTCAGTCAACCTTACCTGATCCAACTTGATTGGCTGAATGAGGCATGTTTGGCTTTATGAAATCTGCATTTAGGTGAATGTCCAGGAGGAGGTCTGGTGACCACTGATCTAGAATGCAACAGCGAAAGAATTTAGTGAGGATAATTTGGAACATTTTATTTCAGAAAAGATGTCTTAGACTACATACATTTTGGCGAAATCAGTCCTATACTTTTCTGTTTTGTGGAGCTTATCTCATTCCTCGGAGAGAAATCCACTTTTTACTTTTAATGCTAAAATAGAAGACACTCAGACACAGCAGTCCAGTAAAATAACATTTATTTCAGCCTCTCTTTACAGTGGTGAGCTAAGCTACTGATCTTTGAAGTAACAGAGTCAGGTCTCCTATGCCTCATGAATATGTGAAGTAGCAAAAGAGCTAAACACTATCACTGTTGATGGCAAATTATAATGCAGCAGTTCTGAATGCTCCATAATAAACTGCAGTCCCCTGAAGGCATGAGTAAGGCTCCAAGAGTTGTTTGCCGTGCTGTGGCTAAATTAACCAAAATAATGCCTTAATAAAAAATAAAGCCCAGAATAATTTGCAATTTATAAATAGTGTGCATTTTAAAGTAGTTGCTTTCATATTTTACCTTGAATATAATTCTGAAGCATCAGTTTAATTTTGTGCAAGTAAATGATATTTTTAAGTTGAGCAGGTTTGAAAAAACATTCCAGTACCAAACCACACTTTGATTTATCACCTGTGCCTATAATACAAGGTTCAAATATCCTGTCAGGCCCGCTTTAAGCAACTTAAGCTCTTTACTGCTTTTTTTTTTTTGCCTCTTCCAGTTAAATCTCCAGGACAGCAAAACACTATGAGAGGATTGCACCGGCCACTGTTACGGACTTGTATACATTGCTCAATACGTTGCTCCACCAGGTCAATAACACCAAAAAAGATCCACTGACAGCCAGGATGCTGATTACAACTTACAATGCGGTTATTTACGGTCACATTAATTCTTCAGTTGATTTTCATTTCTGTTGTTCTGTTTCAAAGAGAATTTTACTCATTTTGATGAAATAGACATAGAAACCCAACAGTTGTTGTGCCACTGTTGTTACACGAGAGCAGACGGCTCGTCACCCTTTGTTGTTTGATTTGGAAGTCAATTATTTATGTGGGGTACAGAGAATATATTTTGTGCACCAGGAATGAAGGGATGCTCCATCATCAGACTGTTTCAGGATCCACTCCCCACATGTTATCTTGCAATTGCTGTGTGACTGAGAAGGGAGACAAAAAGATGATCTAATTTTTCTGCTCTTACTGACTGAAACAGAGGCCTGTTCTGTCTGTAGCCGGAAGGCTCAAACCAACTAACAGCCATGGGATTAGCCGCATCTGGTCTAGGGAACCATTTTGACATTGTCCGGGGGTCTTTGTGTAGCAAGGGGGTGACAGTAATCAATAATATTTTCATTACCACACAATAGCTGCCACAACTATACACTTGCAGTCACCCCAGTAATTGAGCATCACCATCTGTGGGGAAAGATGGTAAACATAAATATTGTTTCCCTCCATTGGCCTTCCACAGCATGTCCTCTGCCAGGTTAGAGTGTAGAACTGTAAGTCTCTTTTTTGAGTTTTTGGTTTTAGTTTCCAGTTTTGAGCTTTAATTGGATTTTTTTGAAGGTGGCTAGTAGAAAAGGGGACATGTAAAGACTAAAAAGAAAGATTAGAGTTGGATGAAAATTTAATTAGTATGATGTGTGGCAGGTTTTGTATGTGTGTGTGGGCAGGTTAGGTCAGGTGTGCGCTGTGTGCATGCAGGCTCTCTTTTTGCTGGTTCTGCATAGCTCTGCGCTGTGGCTAATCCTTCTGTTCTCACCGGCAGGATTAAAAGCTTTGTAGCTGTGCCGATGATCAGCACATAGGGACAAGAGCTTGCATTAGAACTGCTTTCATTATGTATGTGTTGATCTTTGCTTTTCTCCTCAAAATTAACTGCTTGGTTTTTAGGTTTTATCTCCTCATAAGTGCCTTCTTTAAGCAGTTTTTCTCCTCTAGTAGCATCGAATATTCCCCATGTGTGCTTGCTAAATTATAAGGTCATGCTATAACTCGCAAGATTGTTGGATTCCTTTAAAGCCCTAATCAGGAGCTTGTCAGAAAGTGTGTCATGGCCTGTCCACAACCAGTGCTATTACATTCCCTACTGGATAGCTAGCTTGACCTATAGTTTTAAACTAGGGATTTAAAGGCGTTGTACAGGTTTATGCCCTGTACACCCTTGTGTTCGCTCATGTGCCAATAAATCTTTATGTACTGAACCTTGATCTCTCACTATATTGGATTGTTACAAAGCTACAATGCATAGTCTGCATTTTAGGAATCCATTCAGAAAGAGGAGTGATGCATTGCATATTTTTCACAGCTTTGTTGATTTATTTGTACTGAATACATTTTAGAATGCCCATTATGCATCTAGATGACTTTGATCTCCAATGTTTTCATATTAAGCATGTTTTATTGACGGTGCTGGTCAACTTCTGTTCTGTTTAATTTCCAGAATTAAAACATAGCAGGATTGGCCTGCTCTTATTCAGTTGAACTTTAAAACTGTACTCATTGTACTTTAATGAGACTTAGGGGCTCAATAGGAGGTCTTACATGAAACCTCAACAGTTTTAGCCTCTGCCATCTGGGTGAGGGAGTGGGAGAGTCTCAACTGGTTGGCGATGCAGCATTAATGAACCGATGGACGTACTGCTGCCGCTTGCCGGTGAATTAGCCTAGGATGGTTTAATAAAGTCTCATGCACCGAACTGAAGTGGATTTCACATTTCAAGTCTTAATGATGGCTGAGATGATAAGGTCTCTCCTTTAAAAGGTTCGGGATGCCTTTGATTTCTGCCCTTTTTTTGGTGTTGTTCCTAGTTTTTACAGCTTCAAAGTCTTGGTTTCTAAGATGAGTCCTTCTTTCGTAGACCGAGGTAAGTTGAGATACTTTTGGGGCAAGAGTTTGAATCCTGCTTAAGGGGGCTCTGCGGACGTGGCTTCATTAACTGTTTATATTTATGAGATTACCCAAAATGTTCTCTCTGCCTAGCTTTCCAGGAAGTGTTGTGAAGTAGGACAGGTGAATCATTTCCTCCTCTCCTGTGTCCTTATCTTACTGCAGTGCTTGTGTAAGAACCTGATTAGAACTTGAGAGTTGCAATGCCAATGTTTTCTTTTCCATAAAAGTTTTTCGGTGTTATTAGTCCATCCGCAGAATAATGTCCAATCTATTAATGCCACATGGCAATCACCAATTAGCTCTATTATGGTGAGATAACACTTCAGTGTAATGAGCCTGATTAGCTTTTTATCAAGATGAAAGACTCAATTTTCTACCAGAGTCCATAGACTCTCTGTTAGGAAGGAGATTCATAGAATGTTAATTAAAATGCAAGAGCTCTTTTTCACATATTATACAAATGTACATCAGTCCAGATCTCAGAGGAAGGTATACATTATCCTTTCACCCACATTTCATAACTTCATTTCCATTTGTTTAAGAGATATGGCAATGTGTTCCTACTTCCAGCTGATCAGAAACTGCTGATTGAAGCACAAATACAGCACGTCACTTTGGTGGCAGTGAATTTTTTCCTTTGCTTGTCTTTGAGTACTCTGTATTGTCTCATTGATTTCGAGAAGTCGATTTTGACATCTTTGTCAGCACAAAATGCCAAGTGATTTTTTTTAATGACAGGAGAGGTACTGTATGCTTGAACTCCAGGTTTTCCATTGCTGTGTAAATCCGTGCTGCAGTATTTGGCAGCAGCAGGTTTTAGCATTTCTGCATGTGGAGCGTTTCTACAATTAGAGCTGTTGGCCTCTGGGTGTTTGAGATTCTCTCTCTCTCTCTGTCTCTCTCTCACTTTCTCTATCTCTTTCTCTATCCCTTCGCTGTTCCTGTGCCCAGTGCTGAGGGCTCAATCGAAGCCTGATTGAACGATAATCCATAGCCATGCTGGCCAGGCCCAGGCCCAGGACCTGCTGCCTGTCTTGCATTCTGCAGCCTTCTAAAGGGCGTGCCAACTGCATAAAGACACACACACACACACACACACACACACACACACACACACACACACACACACACACACACACACACACACACATATACAGGTACACACAACCTGGTAATGCAACCCATGTGAGGGTTTCCTTGAACTGTCTACTTCAATAGCTAAATACTCCCAAACCTTACTTAGATCTAAACTCATATTACAGTTGGTGATGGCCTATAAGTACCTTTACTCTGTTACATATGTGCAGTCACAAGTAAAATGATAATACTTTTACTTCTACTCATGTTTTATTTTATAATATTTTAGTATTTTAGTCATTCATATTAGTCCTTGATTGGTTTTTTGTGTTTAGCTTCATTGTGTTTTGCAGGTGACATCAGTACTTCTTTATTACTGGTTTTAGCATTTTATTTCAGACAAAGAGTACATCAGTAATAGGGTCAGATGAACCTTTGCTGATGTTTGATGTGTAAAGATGTTCCACCGCAGTTTTTTTTTCTTTTGAAAAGTACTTCTGCTTTAGTCATTATTTCACAGAATTAACAGAATTTTACTTGAGTGTGAGTTTAGGCTACATCACCCACCTCTGATTACAGGCTACCTGAAAAAAATTAATTCACTTTTGTTTTGTATTTTATCATTGATATTGCACTGTTCATATCTTCATATCTTCAGTCAGTTTTCCTTGAGCTGTATGCTCTTTCAGACGTGCTGAGAACATAAGGTCATGGATGAAGTTGTTTTCAAAAGCTGTTTCATTTGCAAGAAAAACAAATCCCCTCCTTCAAAACATTATTTTCTCCCATAAAAGACATGCACACAAATATGGAAAAGTATTCCATTGGAAAAGTAAAGATTATCATAAGTATGTGCGGCAGATAGTGCGTGTACTGCCATGCTCCATTTGGCAATGTCTGCTCCTGCTCCCGAGGCGTTGACATTTAAGATTTGTGTCATACTTTGGGCTCTTGTGTACGTGATGTAACTTGAAATATTGGTTCTTACTGCGAGCCTCTTACGTCGCTTTAGAGCAGAGTATAAAGTGGGGATCTGGGGAAATGGGCAAAGTGAAGCTGCAGTATATATCAATCTATCAGTCTTCTTCTTCCTGCTCCATTTATCACCCTAGTGTATATATGGACTCCATTGTGTTGCCAGTGATTCATAACAGTTTTCCACGGATCTGAATTTATAAGGTTATCTAGAGACAGATGATTTATGGATTGTGTATTATGGTAGTTAGGGTGGGAGAGCTCACACTTAAACAGATCTTCTTGATCCGGATCAAGCAGGAGCAATAATCACTTAAACCATCATTACTGTTCACTGATCAACAAGAAATCTTCAACTTTCCTCTAACAAAATGGTTGACCAAGCTCATTAGTTTCTGTTTAGTTGCTAGACCAAACCTTTGCTTATTTCAAAGTCAAAGGCAAAGGACAAACCATAGCATGTGCCACTTTTTCCCCTGTGTTCTCATTATGCAGAAACCCCTAACCGTAGTGCCTCCCCTTCGCCCATACTTTGAGAGAGAGTCACTGCTGATTCCAATCAAAGTGGATTGTTCCAGAAGCTCTGGGGCCTGACTGTTTCCTGCCTCAGATAAGAGTGTGACTGTTTTGAGTCCTGCTGGCCAGGTGACCTTCACTGCCTCAACATTATTCATGCTAAACGCCGGTCGCTCCTACCCCTTACTGTTTTGTTTTTTTTATCATGATGCACTGTCCTGTGAAGAGAAAAAAGACAACAACAACAATGGAGGCAGAGAGAAAAAAATCCGTCGCCATGGTAAAGCCTCCGTGTAGGTCATGTTATTACGAGCTTGAATCCGAACCTCCGACCACAGGCGGGGGCCAGGCCAAGAATACCAATGCCTGCGGCCAATCAATCGAAAGTCCTGTTGCTCAATAGGAGTGATCAAGAAAACTGCACACTAGGTAAGTGGAGCTGGGGCCTGGGCATTAAAGCCGACGGTGGGGGCAGAATGCAGCCTGATCAAATTTGCAGGGATTTACAGCTTCTTTCTCTGCGGTTGCTGCTGCCTTACGTTGACTCCCTTCATGCACAATGAGACAGACGCATGCCATAAACTGAGATGTTGACCAAAGAGTCCAGCTTTAAGAGAATTGTTTAGTATTATCGCGTAGTTAGAACTAGCTATTAAAGAAAATAGCAATGAGGTGGAACTTTTATTGTCATGTTCAGATAGGATAGTGATCTTTGAATGGTCACTTGGTCATTTATCTACAACATTTATCCTTCAGAGGCTTCAAAATTGTTATTTCATGAGTTTGCTGTTACTGGTAGCTATAACAAGTAATATTAGTAGTAATATTAGGGCTATCAAATGATTAAAAACCATCTATAAAGATTTTTTCCATTTAAAAAGGCATGTTGTTAGCTATTTGAGTGAATCATATAAGCTCTTTTAGAATGTATTTATTAATTTCAATAAATAATTTTCATTAAACATTAGCTGAACATAAAATCACGTGAATACAGAGTGAGCATGAAAACTTGAATGCAGTTTGCTGTTTTCCTTACCAGTGTCTTGTGAGAGTAACAATGACTGTATTTACTAAGTCCATACCACTACATTATGTCTTATTTGTAGGGGAGCTGTAGTTTTCCACTTTGCTATAGCTTTTGCTGCTCGTTTATTTATCCATAGTTTTTCTGTAAGCACTGTTCAGCGCAGTCTACCCAAGGCCTCTTGCAGTGCTAATGTTACTTTTTATTACTAGCATCAGTGGTGTATTTTGCTTGTAAATTAAACTTTGAACTTTATGTACTTCAGGCATGACAGTAGCTGAAAATAACTTTTGTATCAAGAGAGCTATCAATACAGCCGTATTTAAAAGAGAGGACTACAGTTGCGGAATCTTAGCAACAGCACAAAGCAGCTGGACTTCAGAGTGGAAATTCGGATGGTTTAAAGGTTCAAACCAGGAAAATTCATGGACAGCATTAAAAATCATGTTACTCGTTTGTTACTAGCACATTAACTGACATGCCTTAGTTTTATATTTATTCCTTTTTACCTATCAGTCAAGGAAAGAAATCTTGTTGAAAGTGTAGATTGTAAGCTTCAATACCACATTTGCTTCTAAGTAGAAGAGGACATTTGTTTTTGTGATTTGATTTTAATTGAAAGTCATTGTTGTGTGTGCAGTCTTTTGTTTTTCATGTTTTAGCAATTTCTTGATGAAATTAAACCAACAGATAAAAAATTAGAAGTGCAGATGCAAACTTGTTTATATAGAACGTAAACTGAATGTATGTGTAATTCATTGCATATAGCAAAACAGAAGTAAATCCTGACTTCTAAAGTTTAAGGCAAAACAAGTACAGTGTGATAGGCAAGGTTGAGCAATATTCTTTAACCCAGTCCACCTTGCTACATAGCCTACAGTATTTGTGGTAAATAGACCACCATGTTCTTTGTTTCCTTGGGTCTCTCAGCAGACTGTTTTGACAGACGCTAATGTCTCTGAGTACTGTATGTTTGACCATTATGCCCTTCTCTCTCTCTCTCATAGCTCTGTGTACTGAAGAGTGCGCCCACGGCCGCTGTGTGTCTCCGGATACGTGTCAGTGCGAGCCAGGCTGGGGAGGGCTGGACTGCTCCAGTGGTGAGTTCACTCTCTCATTAACTCTGAGAGCACAGTTCACTTCATTAAGGCCCTCTCACTCGCACTGTAATGCCTGCTCCATTCCCCAGAGACCAAGGCCTGCCTGCTGGAACTCTCAGTCTATTACTGTGAAAATAGCGAAAGAGGAAAACTCTCCACGATCACATTTGCGCTGCAATGGTATTCAAGTCTTACACTGTAATCTTGAACTCTAAAGCACATCGACCACAACAGTGAGTTTTCTTTCGGAAATGAAAGCCATGCTTTAAAAACCAAGAAATGAAGGATGAAGTTTGGGTTAATCCCTTTAAGGTGAAAAAATGATTATTGTAAATCTATGGCAAAAAAAATCCTATAGCCTCACACACACGGTGGCATACTTTGACATGCTTAGTTGTGGTTTCGTGTTGTGGTTTCATTTTCTTTTAATGGTTATTTGGAGTACCAGTACAGATAACTGCATGTTGGAGTGCTTCCGTACTCCAGGATTTCACCTGGATAAAGATATAAAGCAGGCTAAATGATGCAGTAGTATCATGGTCATGCACACTTATTTTAAGTACTTATTAACATCATAATTGGTTTATTAGATTGTATTTTCAACCAGATTTCACACATGCATGTGGACAAATGGTGACGGATCAACAGACATCAAAAGTTTTGGGTCTGTACCTTGAGTAGAAGCATCAAGGTTTAAACCACAGCTGAAATAAACCTTTTCCTCTGCCTGGGCATTACTTCTTTGACTGGAAATCGGGGTACTCCAGGGGAGAGCTAGATTATTCGCTCTTCAATCAACTAAATGCTGAATGGTTAAGAGACTCCAGAGAGACAAAGATAAGGGAGGAAGAGAGAGAGAGATGAGTGAGAGTATTGACTGTTTCAATATTTATGTGCGGAGAGGAACATAGGTGGGAAAAGAAAACAAACTACCCCTCCTCAGGGTCAAGACGGAGACGGCAAACTTCCTGACCTCGGCTGGCTCTGTCCACTGCAAACAGCACACTGTCCAGGTAACCTTTAGAAATCGCAGTTTTGTCTGTGATAGCAAAAGACATTTGATTTTGTTTCTCACCGACAGCTTTCAGTCACAGAAAAACTTTCAGTCACTACAATATTTGTGTTTGTGATTTGAATCTGATGACAAAAATTTGATTGAAAGAACTCATGATACAAGATACATAGGATTTTTGAGTTTTTTCAACAGCTGCTCTTAAAAACATCCTGACAGAGGTTGATTTGTTTAACCAAAGTTATTTGATTCACTCAACATTAGGCTGCCAGTAAAATATTATTTAAAAGGAGAAACTTATATTTACTACATTTGTCAGTGTCTCTGCAAATAGAGATCAGACTTGTCAAGGCTGTGGTGTTTTCTGTGACTCTTTATGGAGAGACAGAAAAAGTTAAGAAAAAGTGTTAATGCTTTTGAAGACATCAAACAGAAAACAAATGGATCTTCAACTCAATTAAACCTCACTTCTCATTCGAAGCCCAGACAACCAAAATGAAGCTGTTTTATTTTGGACATATTATGATGTCCAAAACATATTGTGAGAAAACAGTTATGCTTGGAACAGCTGAAAGTAAAAAAAAAATGAAGAGGACAAGCATTAACAAGATGGATCGATAAAAACGAACTTATCATGAAGAAGACTTAAACAGAAAGCAGGATATTCTGGAGAAATACTATCCATATGGTCTCCAGGAGTCAGAACCAATTTGATGACATGTAATAAAAAATCTAAGGGTTAGGCAAAATGGCCGAAAGCTCAATGTAAATTCCTCTTAATATATAGAGCTCTTTCATAATCATTGTATCAGGCATGCTGATTTAGTGACTCATGGCCTATGTTTTTGACCCACTTTGTAAAGTCCTAGTGTTGAACAGTTTGGCTTTGTTGTGGTTCATTTGCTTCCTTCTCCATACATACTTACCAGTGAATGATGGGTGCTGGAAACACCAGCTCCTCTGTAGCGTAAGGATCTATTGGCCATTTTCATTAACAAAAGAGCCATTCCATGATTACCAGCAGTCTGTAAATCAGCCGCTGACTCTGTAGCGATGGTTACAGCATATACGGTGGAGATATGGAAGCTGCTAGCAATCTACACTGTCTCCCTTTTGGGAAGGGCCACTCTGAAGGGGACAGAGGAGGAACTGGACTCTCCCTTAAGACCTCACAAGTTTCTTTTAGGCCGTGTGTTTCTCAGTGCAGGTGCTGTGCTAATCCACCTTATTAAAAAGGGACCTGGTGATTGAGACCAAGGCATTATTCATAACCTTCATATTTCCATACCAGGCACACGGCCAGTCCTTTTCATTTACAAGCTTTCATCTGCAGAAATGAGGAATGAGTGCCAATTTTTAAATTAAATCTGCCCCCTTTTTCCCTTGCACATAAATGGTGCATCATGTTTTTTGTCGTTCACTGTAAATTTCCTTCGCCTGATTTCTATCTCTATCTCTCTCTCTCTCTCTCTCTCTCTCTCTCTATCTCTCTCTCTCTCTC
>JBBPCZ010000019.1:2589329-2614750 GCA_037974445.1 Brycinus macrolepidotus | reverse complement strand
TGTGTGTGTGTGTGTGTGTGTGTGTGTGTGTGTGTGTGTGTGTGTGTGTGTGTGTGTGAGAGAGAGGGAGAGAGAGACAGAGAAAGAGAGCGAGAGAGAGATCAGGCGAAGGAAATTTACAGTGTGAGACAATTTTTGGTTGGGATTCTTTAGGGAAGAGTTGAAATGAATGAATGAACAAACAAATAAATAAGACAGTAACAGCTTTCAAATTATATATATATATATATATATATATATATATAAAAAAATTTTTTAAATTTATATAAACATATTATGTTAAATATATTATGGCACAAATGGTGTATTTTTTTTATTAATATGATTATTATTATATTGGATGGGGGTGCTAACCTATCAATAATTAATAGTTATTAATACCCATTGATAGCTCACACACTGCAGCACCACAGTTAACCCTTCTTAACTACATCAGTGAAACAATGAATTAAGCTGTCTAACAACTATTGGTCACATTTAAATGTAAACAGAGTAGTCGCTCTATACTGCACAGCAATTTGCACTTTTGCTACAGTGCAAACTACAACGTGCACAGGACATGACAAATTATTACTAAGTGAACTGTGTTAAACAGCAGTATGCAAGGTAAAACATTCTTCAAATTTCTGTTTTACAAACTCCAAACTAATACAGCTAACACAAAAACAGGCTTGTAATGCCTTTATTCTTTATCTGCACTTCTATAAAGTGGGGGTTGTGCTTAGCCCACATGCCCTTTAATATTATTAGTCTCACATTTCAAAATGTATGCACCTTCAGATCCAGGCATTCACTTAATAAGAGTTGAGCGTATTTAATTGTACCTGGTTTTTCAAAGACATCGTCTCATCGTTTGGACTGAACTGAAATGAATTAGAAGAAAAATAATGAAAAATTAGATTAATGAAGTTTAAAAAACTCAGAAAGAGAGATACAGGGTCTCGTGCATGCAGGAAAAAGAGATTGACTCTGCCAACTACAAAACAGTTAAATAAATCATTTTCTTCTTTCCCCTTTTCTCATCTCTCTCCGGATCCTGCAGTCTCTTGGTGCTTGTGCTGCTACACTTTCAAACTTACACACACAGTACAGACACTGCACAGCGGGATGCACCCTCTACTCTTCTTTATTGGTCCTGTGTGCTGGAGAGAGACTAGGGGGATGGAGCAGGGTGTTTGTACATGTACATGTGTGTATATGTGTGTGCCTCCCTCCTTCCTATCTCCAAGTTGCTTGTGTAAAGTGACAGAATCCGGACCAACGCCTAATCATTCATTGTAATTGTGCATTCTAAACACAGTGACAACTCTAATCTCCAGTCATTTACACTTTACCCATGCAAAACAAAGTATGCCTTAATCAATGGGGTACCTCATTATAACTCATAGTGAACTTCATAGATTTGTGCATGCAATGTTTTCTTTTTAAAAGCCCGACAGTAGGAGGCTACAGCTCAAAGCACAGTGCTGATATTGGATATCAGAGTCAATGCTGGCTTTTCTACTCACTTTGATGAATCAAAGCGGACTGTCACTGCCGCTCCCCTTGGGGGTGTGGGATTGTGGGGATTGTGGGGGGTGGCTGAGCCAGACACTGTGCTAGCCGTTGCCCCAGAGGCCCACCTGGCCTTTCTGGGTCAACATCTTTTGGGTGTGTGTGTATGTGTGTGTGTGTGTGCGTGCCTGTTTGCAATCACCACACAAACCCACACACACCAAACTGAGCCCCTAGAGTCCTGCAACCTGCTGGAGCTGCTGCTGGGGCTATGTATCTACTGTTAAAACCCACTAACACTTACGGAGTACTGTTTGTCTGTATCCTTTGGCTGACCTGGGCACCCCCACTAACGGGGATGAGGATGGAATGGAAAACATATCAGGGCACAAAAGTCAGTGGAGGAGTTGCTGCAATCGTGCTTCCTTGGACAAAGTTAATGTGTATGCATGTCCATCTGCGATTAGGGAAACATGAGCAGTTGCTAGATGATTTGTTTTACATTAATTGGTTGAATAAATCACTGTATTAATGTTTGCTTTGGCTGACACAGGAGCTGAGTGGAGCATGTGACCACTCCCTATGCTACTCATTAACTGACTACTCATAATGGGCCAAAACCTGTGCCCAGTCCACACTACAGCACACACGGAGAATCCTAGTTCAGCCCAATCCCAGAAAGGCCTAAGTAACCAAATTTTCACATTTTAATATTTTAGTCTTTAATTTGCTACATTGAGATCATTATCGCATTTAAATCCATGGTGAGTGGAGTGAACTAAAACGTCATTTTTCCATTCAGAAAACCAAGATAGACTATGATTCTTTTACCTCTCAGAATCACTGCACGGGTTTAATTGTTTTCTGGCATGATCGCCAAGTTGATTGACCCGTACTGTGCTTGTGGTTGTTTAGACTTTTTTTGCATTTTATACAAAAAAACAATTATTATGTCTGTAATAATTCTACAGCATTCAAAACAATTTAAAAAATTTTACTGGAGATTAAAATTTAGTGATGTAACATTTTCACTAGTAAAAATATTGCAGCCAATTTGTGTGGTTGCAAATATAGTGTTTTTAACTGTTTTTCATGATCCTGTCAGTGTTGAACAAAATGTTACAATCTACTCGGGAAGAAAATTTTGTTCATTAAAGGTTTGTTTTATTACAACAGATTCTACAGTATTGTTCCAGGCAGTCACATTTTTGCGATAACCAGAGAAAAGATCACATTGATGTCAAAGGGTGACTATAATGGTCATGATGATTGCAGCACTGGTGATTATACAGATATCATGCATGCTTCCTTCCACTGATTGTCATTAGCACATAGATGTGGTCCCATTACACATAAAGCAAGAATCTTGAATATTCTCCTCGGTGCCAGTAGCCTTTAGATAGCGTGATTTAATAAGGGCATTAAAAAGCCCTATAACTTGTCCTCATGAGAAGGTTAGTGGGTCTAAAATAGCTGAGATGCTGTAACAGTGCTGCTATCAGCTACTGCCAGCATACTAATGTAAGGCTAGGCTGTGTTGTGGTCATTTCACAGTCTATGAGTCACCCTTGATTTTGTGGTCCATTTCCATGTTTATGAAGTTGAGCGCTACAGGATTCAATTTATTTCATTGATCATTACGTTTGATGATCCCTTTGCTCGCTGTGGCGAGGACCAAGATGTTAATTCTGTAGCTCTGGAGTTGCTGGTGGCACTAGAGGTCTTATGATGAGGTGAGTCTACTAAAGGGTACTGTAGATTGACTCTGTTTTTTATTAAGCCAGCATGTGGATTCAGTTATTATACATCTCCTATGACTCCTGTGTCACTGACTCCTATGTTATAATGCTCTCACATACCAATCATTGATATTCTTTATTTGCTGCTGAATAATGCTCCATCATCCACAGCCGTGTACATATTTGGACCTGCTGCACCACTGAGCTGGCATCAGCCCTCCCCTTTTTGAGATCAGGGTTTTTCAAAAGCCAGTGTGCTTTGGCCCTGAAAGGTGAATTAAATACCTCAGAAATGATGAAATGATTAAATGCATATTCTTGAATGCATATTTTGCAGAACTATTATATCAAAATCTTGTTTTTTTTTTTTTCCAATTTTCTTTTTTCAGAATTTTGTGTTTGAAAACAGTTGTTGCTGTTTAAATTGTGTGAACATTCCATGAGAGATGAACCCATAGAAAAGGTTCTATAATGTTAACATTTCAAAGATCAAAGGTTTTACTATGGCACAGTGCCACAGTGCTAAATGGAAGCCTTAATTTTAATGCCATCGTACAAGCAGTTTTGGAAAGTATTAGATGGCCATGCTGTTCAGAATCAGAACTGACCAAATGGCACAGTGTAACACTAGCATATCCAGATTGTGGAACACCAGAAGGCTCGAATGAAAACTATTCCAGGCTTTTGTAGCTTCTCTGTAGGGAACATCTAGTTGTGTGTGAGCCGGCAAGTGCTCGCTGAGGCTGTGTGTTGTGGGGTTTACCCCGCATGCCTTACTGCGCTGTCCGTGGGTATGCTATGGGGCGGAATGTATGTGCTCAAGTGTGTGTTTGTATGGGGGTGGTGTATTTGCAGTCTCCCTCGGATCCTCCTGCACCTGCAATCTCCTGATGTTTAACCCCGCACTCCATGGCAGTGTTGCAGTGATTACGGGCCGTCCTAGGGGACATCGATTGTCCTGCTCCTCACAGGCAAGCCTCACACAATGCTGACGAATGAACTCCTGGCCCTGCCAAGTCCAATTAACTGTCAGTGCTGCATCGACGCGCCCCCTTGGTTTGCGAGGAGAGCAAAGAAAAACAAACTTTTAATCAAATTGTGCTCCGGGCCCCAGGGTAACTGGGGTTTTTATTCCGAATTCTGCTCTGCTCCTCTTCTGTCTGCCATTATACATGCTTCTCCTAAGAAGGGTGTTGAGAGGACAATTTGTTTTCTCATGATTAAGGACAAGGGCTAACTCGACTACAATGTTTTAATGATAGACTGTGTTAACCCAGTTATCATTTCTGCAACATTATGGGCTTGTTTAGAGTGTTGCAATTGAATTCTGTCTCACATAAAGTTTAGAACTACTGATCTTTTCGGTATGGAGCATCGCTGCCTAAAGGCTTGTTGCTGCCTTTTATTTTTGCTGCCTTTTATTGGTGACTGTAAATACTCCTCAACTCACTAAACTACTGAAAGTCATGAAACAAGTCTACCAACCCCAGAGTACCTTGTAACTTGTTGCAGTTCTCTTCGTCTAATTAGCCCCACATTAAAAACTGCCTCCCATACAGGATGATGCCCATGGATCCCCCTTCCTTTAGGGCTGACCCGTGGATTGATTAAGCTGTGCTTAAATTCCTATAAAATACCAATTGTGTTTTTCTTGGGACTTGCAGCCATCTCAGAGACTTTGCCCTTGCTAGTTTTTCCAAGGTCAAGATAAACAACTCAAGCTTCTTCTGCTTTGATTATCTTAATGCAGACATTAAAAGCCCAGGAATTCAATTAAATCCCTGCCTTTTGCCACTGAGGAAAAGGAAGAAGCCAAAGGGACAGTGACACTATCATGTCGCTAAGGCTTAATAAGGAGAACAAAGGGACAGAGTCTATGATCTGTGCATCTGAGAAAGGGCATCTAGACGATAAGGATCAAAGGAGAGTTTTACAGGAAATGTAGTTGCTGCCCGATGATAGGATGCATTCATGACAGTAGAGTCAGAGCTACACAGTAATGTCCCCTGTGTTTAAAGGAATGTTGCAGGAGCCCAAGGACACTTTTTACCATAAAAAAGAACTGACACTATCCCAGTAAAAATATAAAAAACACAGCACAGTTTGTTTTCTAATATTACTAAAAGCATTCCCACCTGTGAAACAGTGCAAATACGGTATTTTCCGTACTCACAGACTTAAGAGATGTTCCGAATCTTGTCTGCTGTTTCTTCTTCACCATTGATTCCCTTTTTTCATGTTATTCCTTTGATAAACTGGATTTCAGCTTATGAGACTCAGACTAGTTCTTGGACTTATTTAGATATGATTAACTGATTTTGCCTATCTGGGGAATAAAAAAACTGCATCTCTTCTCAGTGGATCAATACCGGCACCTTCTCTGCAAGATTGTAGCACAGACTCCCTAGCAGTAGAATTAGATTTTCTCTTCTACTTTCTG
Source organism: Brycinus macrolepidotus (assembly GCA_037974445.1). Lineage (NCBI taxonomy): Eukaryota > Metazoa > Chordata > Actinopteri > Characiformes > Alestidae > Brycinus > Brycinus macrolepidotus. The sequence goes on along the minus strand of JBBPCZ010000019.1, from coordinate 2,609,077 downwards.
TTTGTTTTCTCATCAGACATCTGTAGCTTTGTCAGTCACAAATGATCATTCATTCTTTTTTCATGATTACCAGCTGTTATATTAACTCATTACCTCCAGGTCAGGAGGCTCCCCACGACTGGTTGCTTTTTCCTCTTATTTTGCTTTATTTGTCTGTTTTTGACTGCCAGTCACACACACACACAATGGATGTCTCTGTGAGTCACTCTTGTGTTCCTCTGACTTCACTGTGACTTTGAGAATCCACAGGAATAATTCATGGGCTCTGGCAAGCTTCCAGAGATGAGTTGAGAACAAAACTGCATTCAGAGCACCTGAGGTTCGTTCTGGATAATTTTTGCACTATGAACTCGCCAACCTTCGTTTTACTTTTCTTTTTTTGTCGGAGAGCCCTATGGTCTCAGGAGGGGCCATGTGTGACTGTAGAGCAGATGAAAAGGCAGAGGGACAGCCATGATTGACACACCATGGCCACTTTCCTGCGAACACTCAGACCTAGAGAAGGTAGCCAGTGAGGTTGGCGCTTTGTTCCGAAGCTTCTGTCCAGCAATGGTACATCCCTTTACTGCCACTCTCCAAATTGCAGTCACTCATGAAATGAAGCTTTAATGTGGCCCATATTTAAGTGGCACCTCTTGGAGGGTGCCAGAGTGGTCAAATGTAGTAGGAGAGTGCTGCAAGGCTGATGTGTACAATTTTGCAGTCACTCTTCCATTGGAGCCTACATTGTTCAAATCGCCTTACTTTCTTGGCCTCTCAGTCCTTCAGGATTTGTGATAATTACAGTGACTTTTAGCATTGACCTTTGCATTATTTCACTCACCCATTCCATATCATGGGCTATTGATCAACAGTGATATTTACAAACACAGCCATGCTAACCATTAAGTTGACAATGTAATTGCATAATCTCATCCATCATGAGTGACGGGTGATAATCGGTCCACCCACAAGTTCAGAGCGCAGTCACTGATGGACACTGACACTTTGACCCTGGCTGGTAGAGCATTGCAGTGGTGCTCCCCTTGGTCTGTCCTCCACATCTGATCTCCTCAACTGTGGTGGGCAGACAGCCACCTGCAGAGAGTCGAAAAACCCTGCGCCAAGATTTATCTCTTCATGAAGAGCATTAGCATAATGTCAGATCATTAAAAGCCAATTATCCTAGCCTGAGTTTGTACGTGTGGTATGTGAGTGTTAAAGAGTGTTGTCTAAAAAGTTGCTTAGCACAAGTTACACCAAATGCTTTACCAAATGTTAATTTATGCATAACCTACAAATATCCAAGTCATTTTACTGTGTCTTCTTATTCTCTACACTTGGTACCATATGAGGAAGTAAAGTGAGTAATCACAGCCGCTCTCTGGAATCAACTTTGCTATTTAGAACTGATAAGGAAGTTTAAATTTAAAAGTGTGCTCACCATATTGATTGCAGGTTGGCAATTATATTAGAAGTATTCAACAGTCTAATTTTTCCATTTTTCTTTTTTTGTGTGTGTGGGTTTTTTTTTTGGTGGGTAGAAAGAAATTATCAGCTTTAAACCATTGACTGGCCAGAGAGAATCTTCAGTAGCATTTCTGAAGCACTTTTCCCATAATGACTATTTTCGTCCTGTCCTGTATTTATTCCTTATATGCTATTCCCAACACCTGCACGACATGTTTAAGCTCAGTAGACTCAAACGTTGACCTAGAAAAAGATGTATGGCATAGCCCGTTTTCTCTTCATCCCTGCCTGTTCTCAGCAGGTGCAGACCATGGAAGTACATGATGTGTCACCAGTGGGAGTCGGTGGTCAGCTGTAGTCAGAGTGTGTGCTTTGGCTAAGCTCTTCTGCCTCTGTTTCCATTTTGTCCATTTGGTCTTTGCAGGAAATCATATTCCTTAGCCCAAGTTAATATTTGATCAGCTAAATCCCTCTCAAGGAAGGTCCTAGCCAGTGAGCTGTCAGTTGTTCCAAAGCATCAGTGTTCTGATTGGATCTGTTATTCTTCACATTTGGGCATTTGGAACAATTATCAGAAGATACTTACAAAAAAACTAATCACATTTTGGAATAATAACATACAACCTTTGATTGATCAATTCTTTAAAATTTAGCATTGTGGTGGTGGGAGCACTGCTATATTGAGTAATAGATAGCAATAACATAGCTAGCTATTATAACAACAGCAATATCACTTAGTAATATGTGTAATATTTTTGGTGTTAGTTAACTGACATTAATGGGTTTACTTAGCTCCTCATCATTTTATTGGGTATCAGCGTTACATTTGGTGGTATGTGGGAGCTTTTGTAACTATCCTCAGCCAGGATTAAGGTATGTGGTAACATTACCATGGAGTTTGCTGAGTAGTGAATGAACCAGAATGGACCCAAAAGCAGAGAAAAAAACAGCAAACAGGTTTATTCCAACAACCAGATAAAAAAATGATAAACAAGAACAGCCACTGGTTCAAAAACAATGAGCAGTCCAACAGGCAAACAAATCCGAATCAACAGGCAGGAAAACACAGTCATATAGTCAGAGCAGATATAGTCAAAGTCCAAAAGAGAAAACAGAACCGACAGGGACCGGCAAGAATCGGAGTCAAGAAAAACAGGCAGGGGAGTCAAAAACCAGGACATTAGACAAAACAAGAAGATAAGATAAGATAAGATAATCCTTTATTAGTCCCACAAGTGGGAAATTTGCATTGTCATGGCAGAAAGTGGACAGAACAAGATAAAAGCAGCAAAAAATTAAAAACAATAGAATAAAAACTATGCCAACAGTACAGTAAAAAAGAAAAAAAGTACAATCTAGTAATATAAATATAAATATGGATGAGTGTATTTAAAAATATAAATGTCTATATATATATATATATGTATATGTAAACTTAGATAAATATATGTATGTACACAGAGTATATGCATGTATATATGTACAGAGTGAATATATAATACAGGTAAGAACACTGTGTGTGTGTGTGTGTGTGTGTGTGTATATATATATATATATATACGGACAGACACACAATGTAACATTAATAATGCACCAGAAGAATTGCACATTATAACTCGGTACACAGGATGAATCACTCATAATACTTCTGAGTGTGTTACATGTGAGCTGGATGTATTTGTACTCTTGAATCAGAGTCATGTTTTTACAATTCAGGTGAATCTGATTGGGTTCTTAATAGTCTTTGTGGAGATGTGAACTGGGTTAATGGAATGGAGCTGGGTTAAGGAAGAGGGTGAATCTCTGGACTGGAGCCCCGTCGTGATCTGACAGATACATGTAACAAGGCCAGACAGTTTTCATATTGGCATGTAGCATGGATGAGATTCTTCTCTATTCTAGTGATTGTAATGCATTGGCTGTCACTGTCTAATATCATTGTGTTACGGAGCTAACAATGTATGTCAGTCCTACCAGTGACAACCTTGTTGGTGTCAGCATTGATCAGTATGGCTTGGATTAGTGTCATCCATGGGCTTGACAAACATAACTTCGGCATGTACCTGAGTTTCATAAACTTTTTATTGTTTTACATGATAGTGACTTTCAAAACACTAGAATAAAAGACGCAAATGTGTGCACCTTGCCACAATTTATTATGCAATCTATGTAAGCAGGTTGACCATAACACACACAAAAAGTGCAAGCGGCTTTTCAAAGACAGTACTTACAGGGATGCGGTTTACATCTATTGGCAGTATATAGCCCTCTGAATAAGGTATGAATATATTGAACCCACCATTGTCTCCAGCTCTTTTCAAAATAATCTGATGCCTATGAAAAATCAGTTTACAGTAACCACTCTGAGCTATGTGAGGAAATACTGAGCTATGTGAGCAGCTGAAAGGTATGTTCTCTGGTGTAAGAGCAGTTGCAGTGAGATGCTTGGCTCTTTCTCATGGTTAGGTCAGCCTACAGATGTATTTTCCAAGAGTTGTAGGAGGACAGCAAATAAAAGAAAGTTCTAAAAAAAAACACACTGACTGCATCATATAAATACAAAGCGAGTTTCAAGGTTTCAGGCTGTGACACCTAAGTATTCAAGTCTGAATAATGCAGCTATTCAGACTTCAATACTTGTTTAACAGGGTATGCTAAAAAATGGAAGTGAGGGAGAGGTGAAAAAGGTGAATCTTGTCCAAGGTGCATGAATGTCATTCAAGCAGAATTTGTTTTATTCCAAGTAGAGCAAGTAAGACATCAACTGAACTGGCCTGGACTGGAGTTTTATATTCTGTGATTGCACATTTCTTTTTAAAAAGTGTTCCCAGGTGTTACCCACAGACCATTTCAACTGCATGTTTTTTTAGTGTTTAAGTTTTTTGTTGATGAGAAAAAGTTAATTAAACAAGTAATCAAATTTGTATGGAGTCTAATGGGTGGCCATAGTTACTGATGAATATGCATAAGGGGGTAATGCATCATGGCTGCTGTTGTTGTGTTCAAACTATTTTAAATCAAGAGTAGAGCAGGGGAAGGGGTGGAACATTCACTGCTTGGTGACAGAGTAATTACTTTTACATCATCTGTCACTGTTATGTCTACTAGGCCTTGATTGCAAAGGTAGTACATCTGGGCTTGAAAGTGACAGAGTATATGCAGTGCTGCCCCCTACTGAAGAAGTTTTTGCCTCATCCATTGGCCTGCCCACTCGTCGGGACCAACAACCGCATATCAGTGTTTCGACTCAGGTCACTCTCTGTCAAAAGTTAAAGGTCCAAATATTGCAAGGACATTTGAACTATTTGCCTTTTTTGCAAAGCAGTGAGACTGTATAGGTGCTCAGTTTGTTTCTCAAGTGTTTTCCAATCTATACAATGGAATGGTGTCTCATATAAACACTGGAACACTGCTTGCCTTCACCAGTCCAGTCCAACCCTCCCTCAATCGACCCTTTGCCACGGCCCCTGGCACCATCCACTTCATCCTAATTAGAATTAATAATTGAAAATAGGAAATCAATGGGTGCAAATTAAGTGCCGCACGAGCAAGCTTTATTGGGTTGACATTGTCTCTGGAACACACAATTTTGGTCACTGCTGACCTCCCACGTGTCTGTCACCCAGACCTCGATTATGCCTGCCTCTTTATTTGCGTCCTTCTTCCCTCACTGAAGGCATCTAAATAAATCCGTATCTCTTTTTTTGTTTGTTGTCCGCATGTGAAAGAGATGGGAGAGCTTGTTGCTGTGCTGCCCCCACCACCCCCACCTCAGGGGATGAAGTGGAGAGAATGAAAAGTAGGGAGGGATTATTAATTGGTAGAGTTAGCGGCCCATGTAACAATCTGCTGATGAAGACACTTTTGACTTTTGTTGAATAAGCTGCTGGTTTTGCTGCACTGGGTCAAGGCTTTTCTCACATTATTCAAGAACCAAATAATGACCCAGCTTCTGCCTGCCTCATTCACTTCAAAGATCCCCTCCTCCTTCTGTGCAGACTCTGGGATTGGTTAATGACTTTCCGCAGGTTGCCTATAAAAAGGCTGATACTGATGACTGAATAGAAGCTGACTTGTTTTCTCAAGGCTACTATTGATCGAAGTTCGCATTTAAATAGACCTTGAACAAATGACCCAGTTGTATCCTTGGTGGAGCATCCATTTTGGATGGTCATTAGTCAGTAATTAATTGGTTATAGATGTCTCTAAACATCCCTTTGTGAACATGATTCTATCAAGGTAGGTACTGCAACTCAGTCGTGGCTCCTCTCTCCAGTTAGGACTACTTTGTTTTGGAAAAACACCAATCGCTTCCACATATATGAGGCAGTATTAGAGCTGAGTGGATTTAGAAATGTTCAGAAATGTAGTGTCCAAATCTTACAGGGTAAAGTATCTTTGTTTCTCCAAATTATTGTAGTTAGAATAGATGCTTGTGTAAGTTACATGACAGACTCAACACTCAGTAAAAATAACAAATTATTTCCTCAACAGAATTAGTGTTAAGCTATAGTAAACAAAATCATGTAGCTAATGTGTCGAGTCTCGAGAAGAAAACTGTAGGCTTGCTTGACTCTTTACAGGAGTCTGTGTACATTTATACATTTGTGTGTGTGTGTGCATGGAGACTTGTGCAGTATTTCGTTTCATGCCAACCAGTAAGTAAACTAACAAGCAAAGTAAGATGCTAGACTAGATGCTGTTGAGTGGTTGTTTCCAGTTGTCTCAAGAAGGTGAGAAAGGAACTAGAACCAGAACCATGAGTTCCATCAGTTTTCCGTCAGTGATTTAGGTCTGGTCTTGTTTTTGATTCTGCTGTAGAAAAACATCCTAAGGCAATCTGACACAAATCGCATTAGTGTGAAAACAAACATGCATTTTCTTCATGTAAATGTATTTTTTAAATAACCATTTTCGGGATAGAACATTTCCACCCAATCTTTGAACAGGTAGGGTTTTAATCCTATGTGTAAATACACTTCAGGTGAGCTCTCTTTGATGAGAACCACTTTCTGTAAAGTATTTAAGCAGGAACACTGCAGGCAAACAGCACAGACTACAGTGTAAGTTCCAGCATCAGCATATCTTAATGCTATGTTTTCCTCCTGGGGCTGGGTCCCGCTCTGCCTCTCTCTCTCTAGGGGACAGAGGAGCACATGGTGAGAGCTTGTCTGAGATGAATGAGGGCAGGAGCGATGCTTAGTGCTGTAGCGGCAGCACAGCAGCTCACAGCACACACACTCTCTCCTCTCTGTTATTCTTACTCAGCAGTATTCACCCCTCATGACTATTGGCAGGTCCTCCTGTAGATTTAGAAAAACATCCATCAGCACTCCACTCCACGTGAGGCATCCCAAAAGCTCTTTGTCCTCCATTGTGGCCGGGCTTGTCCACCGGTCTAATAAATAATGTGGCGATGAGTGTCAGAGGAGCTCTGCAAAGGACGGTGAGCCACATCATGCCGAGGCTATTGGCAGTTTTTATAGTGATATGCTTAGCAAAGCTGCCAAGTGACATTTATCACCCAAGTTTACCAAACAATCATTGCTTTCACACCAAGCCCTCAGAGCAATACAGCTGTCCTTGTAGGCCCATTAATCTGTGACAGCCAGCCTCAGGACTCTGATAAATGTCTTGGAGGTTACTTACGGTGGAAACCACCTGATATTAATCTGTGCTTTGTTGGTCTTGCCTGTCCATGTTATCATTGTAGTAGTATAGAGGCAATATACTTTGCTCACAGAATCAGAGTGATTCTGAATGCAATTTAAGTTAAGATGTATTAGACTGATTTTTGCTGAAGGCATCTCTACTCTTGCAGAAATTTAGTAATACTGTATTGTGTTTCTTTATATCCAACAGTTACATTCTTTTCTTTTTTAAGAACATTTTTTAAATAGCAGTAGCTTTGCAGTGTTGGTTTTGGTTGCCACATGAAGGCCAATGTTTAACACCCATCAGAATGCTTCTGATGTCGTGACAAGCAATGCGACCAATCATTGCAAAAAGCAATGTTACAATAAATGTACTGTAACATGCACCCTTAAAAATAATGGTTCCTCTGTTGTTTTTTTAAGGTTTCAGGAAAAAAGGTCATTAAATGAGTATAAGGTCTTTGCATAATGTGGAAGGGTCTTTTGTGGTGGAAAAGACAATGTTTAAGTTTTAAAAAAGGTTCTTCACATTTTCTCATCTCATTTTTAGATTAAAAAAAAAAACACAGGTCTTTTGATTAATTATAAGGTGTGGTATGATCAAATGCTTTATCTCTGGGCTATAGGGCTTTTCTTACAATGGCAAAGAGACATACAGACACATATAATCCCTGGTTGTGCCCAATATGCACAACCATGTGTAATGCTAAATTTGACCTTTTTATTTTTCTAATTACATATCACAATCACAATCATTTAATTGGCACCTTTACACTTAAAATGTAGAAATTAAGCCAAACTGCAAATTTATAGCCTAACTACAACATATAGAGAGTGTGAAAGAAACAATTGTTTTTACCCTTCGCATCACTTGATTCACGTGCTATCTAGTAACTGTGAATCTTGTCACACATGAGGTGTTTCAGCAAGATGTATGCACCACTTTTTAAAATGCACAGTTTTGTGCATTCGTGAAATTGTGTTCTGATTAAAAGCTTTTATGCAAAAAGTCATTACCCAGCAATACATGTGATAGGATAATGAAAATAGATGAACTCTACTTCTTTTCTGATCAGAAGTAAGGGCAGAGGGTGAAGACTGCATAATAGCAGGATATTAAGACAAATGGAAACATTAAGTGTAATCTGGTATAAATTTTTGTTTTATATTTAAAACATTGTTCATTTCAGTTACATGATAGACCCAAGTTCCAAGACCATTTAACTAAAGTACACCAAAACACCCAACAAGATTTAGGTATTAACTGAGTAATTGTCAGGTGCAAACTCTGGAGAGCTGTGTGATTATTTTGGGTGAAAAGACAGTATGTAACTAGACAGCCTAACTAAATAACACTGGAATGATTGACAGGTTCTATCTGTTAAAAACACCCTAAAGCTTTTTTCATTACAAACTGAAATATTTTGGTTTGTAATAAAAATGGCATCTTGTTGAAAGGAAAAAAACGTTATGTCAAGGTAATTTTCATCTTTACAGCACTCTGGTCTGTTTCAGTTAAGGGCAACTGTGTGAGAAACTGCCTCAGTGTAACATATTAGCAATCTGGAAAAAAAGTAGACTGTTTATTCATGTTGCAGTATGCTAATTTCTGCTAGCCAGTATAAGGGGTTTTGTTAGTGCCAAGCTAACAATGTTGATGCTTGGTGTATCATTACCCTACTTAAACACATGAGTTCAGATATCTGTATGCTCAGACAATTGGGGATGTTCTAAAACATGTAATGTAAAAAAAAAAAAAAAAAAAAAAAGCCCTCTAAAACAACATGGAAGGAACACCAAATTTCTAACACAGATTACTGGTCATGAGTACTCTCTATTTGTGGTGGCAGAAATATAATATCATGATACTTCAAGAAATTTTCACAAACATTATGCATATGGTAGCTGGTGCATTAATAACAACAGTTAACATCTTTGATAACCCTGTTGGGCTATGAAGAACTATTGCAAGTTTTTAGTGAAGAACCATTAAAGAGTTAGTTATTTGTAGAAATGATATAAGTTGTTTTTTGTTTTTTTTTAAACTCTACTGAAAAGTTCTTTGGGGAACCAGTAGAAATTCTTTTATTCCATGTTGCATCTTTAATTTAAAGAACCTGAATTTGTTTTCTTTGTAAGTTACCTTACTATTTTGGCTAAGCAAATTAATGTCAGTTTATAACTGTGGAGTGCTGTGGAGTTAATGTGAGTTAGTGTAACTCACTATGACGTGCAGTCTTATAGTTACACTAAGGCACAGTGTTATCGCCTCTATATTCACAGCACCTTATCACAGAGGTGATGACTCACAGAAACAATGAGTCCTAAGAATACACCTATTTTAACCTTATGCAGGGATACACAGATCCTGTCAAAGTTTGGGGTCTTTGTTTTACTTGAGTCCAATTTTTCCTACCATCATTAGCAAAAGAACTAAGGTTTTGGTGAGCCGGTTGATTGGAGTGTGACTCTGTATTGCTAGAGTTTTAATTAAAGGAGTAGAGTGTGGGTCTAGGTGTAGGGAGACTGTAATTGGCCCTAGAGGCATTGTGTGCTTTGATTGAGACACAGTACTGTAATCAATCTTTCTAACTGTGCTTTCTTTAGCACTGACTGATTCAGGCCCTCTCACAAATGTTGGAATAGCAGCATTCTAAACTTGAGTTAGCTGATTTTGTCATGCAATAATAAACTTTATAGCTTACTTTTACAAATTATGAATAAATCTGTTTCATAAGAGCTCTACATTAAAATGCTCCTGAACATATATTGTGGCCTTTGTGTAAATAAACAAAACTTTGAGGTTTATACATCAGCCCACCTGAAATTATATAAACCCTTGCTCGTCTTTTGCCCGTAGGCTGATCATAAATTAGTGAAGAATCAGCTACTTAAGAAGAAACATATAGACTTGATATTCGTTACCAGTAGACTTTGTGAGCTGTTGTGCTAGACTCTGAAGGCAATGAAATATTCCACCAAAACCATATTCTTTACAACTTTTAGCACATCTGAATCAGGCTGGTAGCTGAAAGGATTTTGGGTTTTGTTCCTGCAGGCTAGGCCTTTGCAGACTTACTGTAGTGCTGGGAAAACTTCAGAGGCTAACTTTATGGATCTGAGCCTCACTTCCCCCAGCATTGTGGTGCATGCTGCCCTTCACGGAGATCTTTCCCATCCATCTGATCGGATTAGAACATTGGATTTCCCCTCTTATAAAAGTACAGTATACAAACTCACGCCTGCGACTCAGATCTGCTGCTCTGAGCCCCAAGTTTTTGAGTGGAGGAGCACGGGTTGCATCCCCATACACACCCTCTGATTAGTCGGTTAGTACAGAGCTTCTGTCGTTAATGGGGGTTGCGGTGCAGGTCTCCACATCTCCTCTGTTCCAGCTGAATTCTCTGCCCACACACTTAAGCAGTTGCTTAAACACACCCCCAGATGTGTTGCGCCCCACGGGGTGGGGGGGGGTTCTTATCCGCTCCCCCTTCATGTCTCTTCAGATTTGTACTCATCTTTGTAAAAGCTGTCGTTTCACACCCTTGGAACACAAAAACGGTAAGGATGAGCCTGTATGTGTACTTCTACAGTCTTGCCTGTGGCACAGAGTGAACTCTGACTCTTTAATCACTGCTAAATGCTGTCAGAGGCCCACAGTTAGAGCACGGCTCTAGCAAGTCTGGAAAAGCCTTGGTGCAGGAAGAGAGACGGCGAGATAATGGGCTTTAGCTGGAGATGTGCTGAGGCGTCGCTGTGCTTCGGGAAAAGAGGCTTTAAGTCTTCCAATGGCAACATTTTGTGGAGCTCTTGAGAGCTGGAAAAAAAAAAACTTCTGCAAAATTAAGCTCTGACTAGATTTCCCTCTTTATTTGTCTGTCCTCCTCCACAGTAATTTAGCATCATTGCAAACAAGCAGCCCAGGCGGATTTGGGGCCAAGACAGGACTCGGGTAATTTTTGGTGCGGAGGGTGGGGGATTCAGTGCCTCAGTGTGAGGTGCTTGCAGAAGCGAGGCTTTCACTTTGGGTTTGATGGGGAGTTGACGAGGTCTGGGGTCAGGCGGCTGGCAAGTTAGTGGATGTGTTGTGTTTGTCTGCTCTCTCTTGTCCATCAGCGTGGGAGAGCCGAGTGGCATGGGGTGGACGGGTGATTGACTGTGAGCAGAGCGGACGCAGAACTGCTCATCCGTCTCGCCCGGCCACCCACCGACTCGCTGCTTCCAAAGTGCCCTGGTCATTTGTGTGGCACAAGAGCTCAGCCTACACAAGAACACATCCACGCCTGATTTGCTCCAATCAATACCCTGCTCACCCACCCCCTCTGGGCTGCTTAATACAGTGTACTCAAGCCAAACCTCAGAAGACGTTGGCACTGCGCTGGATGACCCCCCTCCGTGACATGAAGTCTCTCTCTCCAACTCCTGATCATCCAGCTCATGTTTGCCAGGCATAGAGACCAAGCACTGCAGCTTCTCTGCCAACAGGTTTCATTAAGACTTCATCCATTTCTAACATCCTCTCTCAGCTCAGCCAAGAAAACACAGGTAAACTGATCTCCAAATTTGTTGAAATTTATCAGAAATGATGCCAGAGCCAATACATGAATAATCACTGACCTGGCAACTCAGGGCACAAGCTGATTTTTCTATTTTTTTTTTATTATTATTTATTTATTTATTTTTTGACTGTTGGGGGTGGATGAGAAACATTAGGCTGTCTCAACCACTGTGATAACCTGCAGATGCACTGAAATATGCTGACTAGCTGCTTATAAAGACACCAGAACCACTGGTCTACTTTCAGCTGATATCTCCGAAGTTCCCTAAAATCAGAAGGTGTACTTAATTGATGGTGTTTGTTTAAGAGATTTCCTCCTCAGTGGTATTAGTGACTCGCTAATTTAGAGAAAGTATAATAAATGCACCATCCACTCTCCCCCTAAGGGATACGCTAGTATTGATAAAACATTTACCAAAGCCATATACCTCAACACATGTTTGGTAATAAAATTCTACGACTTCACAAATCTTGCACTTTGCAGATTCCAGGATGCAGGCTGCCAGTTTCGCAACATGTTGTACACAATTTACAGTGGTGCTTTTGAGTGTTTTTTTCTCTATATAATAATCTCTCTCTGAGTTAATAGCAGGAATGGGAGGTATAAGCATGCTTATCATCCAAAGAGTGTCATTCAGATGGTTTGAATACATGTTAAAAAGCCCTGCTTTCTAACCAATATTACTGACAGTTAATTGACTTGTTGGGAGTATGTGATGAATTTTCCTTTCATATACGCAAATGATGTTGGGAAATGTAGTTTTTCAGATGGTTGTGTGTACTAGGGTTCAAAGAAAATCTCTTCTTTCAAAATCATTGCATTAAACAGATTTAAAAATACTCTAAGGCTCGTGTTTTCTTGAAAACCTTAACCCATAATCCATAATCTTGGCCCTTGATCCTCTCTGTGCCCTGACCACTTTCTTTAACAATTTATGACTCTACCTAAACTAAACATCAGTAGAACTGTCTGTGAATCTGGCTTGGGGAGCTACTGACTTTCAGTACACTCCTTTTCACTGTCTTCAATAGACACACAACAATCCTCTAAGGAAAGTACACCAGTCATTCCCACATTTATTTTCTGAGCCACTTACCCTAACCAGAGTCACAGGAGGTGCTGGGGTCTATCCCAACATTCAGAGAGCAAAAATTGTAGAAACACCCAGGACCGGTCTCCAGTCCACCACAGGGCAGACATACAAACACATGAACACACAAAGTCACACCTAGTGACAATTTAGCACGTTCAATTCACTGGACATCTTTGAACTGTTGGAAGCAAGAGTACACAGTAGACATACAACATTCTTAAAAGAGGGCACAACAAAGCCCTGGTCTTTGGGTGAGGAAAATACCTTCCTGTTGATCTACAGTCATGCTGGCCAGTGGGAATCTGATCTGCCAGCTCACAGACTTAAATCCACACCTCTGCACAGCAAAAACATCTTCCTACTTCATTTTCACTTGGATACCCTGCACATGGTGTCAAACCTATTGGCACAGCTTCATGTGCAAAATCCTCAGCATCAGATTTATGTGCATTGGAATTTTTATAGATCTGGACTGAGCTCTATCATCCCCACACTTGTATCTCTGTTGACACTATAGAGCCTTTCAAGTGTTGCCTGATACTTCTGATACCTCCTTGCTCACTGGTGCACTGGTGTGGGTTTGTGGTGTGTGTGTTGACTCATTTACACGTAAAACTGGCAGTAGATGCTGTTCTGGGGCTCTCTGTGCTTGCCTGCTGACTGTGCTAAGATTTCTTCCTCTGAGTCTGCAGACACCTGGCACTCTAACCACTGTTCTCTCAGACTTGTGCAGCTTGTAGCACTTCTTTTTCCATCTCTCCTGCCCTGTGGTTTCACATTACATTTACGCTTTGATTTATTCATTTAAAAGTGACGTTTCTTTTATACAGAAGCTTTACCTGACCTAGTGCTAGCAAGACAAACTGCAAAAACTTTTATAGCCAGTAAATGAAAAACAGCTTTAAAACATATCAGAAATCTTTTTTTCTGATCAAAGCATATCTGAGAGTACCCAGTTGATGGGTAATATTATTGTTTGAAGAACCTTCTAAACTAAGGAGAAAGAAGAAAGTAATACATAGAAAACTAAAGCCAAAATAGAAAATTATACTATTATTGAAAGGTAGAATTCTAGTTAGATCTGGCCTTATGGACATACTTTGACCCCACGCAAGGTGTATCCACTTCAGAGATTTCCAAAACAAGATGCAGTTCTGAGCATAGGTTGAAGATAGTGAGGCTCCATGGCCTTCAGGGTTTTCAGTGTGAGCAGCATCGATTTATATTTCTGTTCATTCGAATTTCTGTCATGTTCACGTTATTCTTTGGTTTCTTTCCTCTACTCCCTTGTGTCTCAGGCTGTGAGAGCGGTTACTGGGGGCCTCACTGCAGTAATCGCTGCCAGTGTCAGAATGGAGCCCTGTGTAACCCCATCACCGGAGCCTGCGTCTGCACTGACGGCTACCAGGGCTGGCGCTGTGAAGATCACTGTGAGCCAGGCTACTATGGCAAGAACTGCCAGCTGCAGTGCCAGTGTCTTAACGGTGCCACCTGCCACCATGAGACTGGGGAGTGCATCTGTGCCCCAGGCTACATGGGTGCTGTGTACGTAGCCTTCCTACATGGGTTATATACATTGCTGCTGTTGTAATAGAACCTAATGTCTCTAATCTTTCAAATTTAACTTAGTTAAAGGGCCCATATCCTATATTGTTTTTGTATCTTTTTTCTCTAAAGCTCACTTATGACATTTGTAACCATTTATGGTTTTATGTATCAAAAACAGTAGCAATTCATTTTTACGTGACCATTTTCCAACCTCTCTTTATCCTTTATAATAAAAATGCTTTTCTTGTTACTGTGCCATTATAAGGGCATTATGTGGAAACACTCTATAGTGTGAAGTGGCCAGATTAAACTGCTGTAGGCTAAATTGTTGAATATATGTAGAAATCTAGATGTTGTGACATCACAAGACTTCAGAACAGGCAGTTTTTGCAGCTTTATGTATAGACTTGGGGGGTTACATAATGCACTAAACTCTTGAGTATTAAAACAAAGTGAGGAAAATTTGGTCTTCCATGATATGGGCCTTTTAAAACAACAAGATTTTAGAGTTATTTTAGTTCCTTCCTATTGGTCTATTTATCATGAACCATTCCCACAATGGACTTTGATATTGAAATGACAGCGATTACATGAAGATTACATGTATTGTTAACTGGTCCTATATTATTATCCATTTTTTTAGCTTTATATTACAATACATTTCAATGCATGTTACAATACAATACAACCTGTTTTGTGACTTACTCACTCACTCACTCATTCGTGTAGTAAATTGACGATTCTCTGCAACGGGAGCATTCATAGAACTTTAGGCAATTTGCATCAGTGAAACTGTATGATCCCCTTATACTGACATTATTTGGTTAAATGCTGAAGGCCTAATGTGTTCAATTTGTCACTCGCGCAGCTATATGACTTATACTTACATATACATTTCTGTGTGGTTGTTAAATAATTCATAGAAGTTACTTTAGAAAAAAGTCTTAATATTAATAACTGAATAATAAGCCTATAGTTTGAGGGCTTAAATCAAGACAAAGGATCAATCGTGGTAATTAAAAAAAATGGTTGTTGAAGCTTTGCGTTTCATGCTGCAACCCAGTGCAATGGCACTCACAGTCTGAGCGGTCTTTGTTCTTGTGCTGTGGCAGCTGCGGAGAGCGATGTCCCTCGGGCAGTCACGGGCCCCAATGTGAGCAGCGCTGCCCCTGCCAGAATGGAGGAACCTGCCACCACATCACTGGAGAGTGCTCCTGCCCGGCTGGGTGGACTGTAAGGCTTGCTGCAAACATGCAGGGAATGAAAGACTGAAAGCAAAATATTAGAGGAGGGGACTGGGGACAAGGGGATAGATGATGAGGGGAAGGGTAGAGAGTGAATGAAAATTAGTGAGGAAGGGATTGATGAGAAAATGAGAATTGGTGATGAAGGGATAGATGATGTGAGATGAAGCAGAGGAGAGAGAAAAAGGGGGAGAAAGGGTAATTAATGGGCTAAATGAAGGGTTAAGTGAATGTAGAGAGGGAGCATGAGAGGGAGGGGTGAGACAGAGACTGAGTGGGAGAGATACTGCCTGTGTAAATTTAAGAGCAAAGGAAAATGTCAGTCATCTGCAAAGAACCTCAAAGCAACCAATGCTTAATATTAGTATTAAAAATGTGATATGCAAAGTTTTTTGAGCCTCATTTATACTGGCTTTGTATCATCTTTGTGTTAAAGCGCTGAAGCTTTAGTCATAAACTTGATTGGATTTGTTTGGATTAGTCTCTTCTATCCTCTAAAACTCACACACTCTCTGTTTTCCCCTTCTTACTGCACCACAGGGGTCTGTGTGTGCCCAGCCCTGCCCATTAGGCAAATATGGCATCAACTGCAGCAAAGACTGTTCGTGCCGCAACGGAGGTCTGTGTGACCACATCACCGGACAATGCCAGTGTATGGCAGGCTACACCGGGCGCAGGTACGGTTGTACAAAAAAAATACAAAGTAAGCATGGAGCATTTTTACCATGGTGTTTTGTTTCATATTAAAAGGCCCATGTCCTACAGTTTTTTTGTTTTTTTTTCTTTCCCTGAGATACACATATAATATTTGTGCAGGTTTATGTACCAAAAATAATCGTAATAATTTTCACACTACCATTTTCCATCCTTTCTTAATTGAGAGTCTCTTTTTGTTACTATGGCTTTAAGACTGTTAGGAGTTCTGGGTGCTGTTCTGATTGGCTGCCCTGCATTGCGCCTCATTCAAAAAGCTGCCTGGACCGAAACATTCCTTTATTGTGAATGGGCTGGGCTAAACTGCTGTAGGCTGAATAGATGGATATATGTAAATATGTTGGGGCTGATTTTACAGCTTAATTTTCATATATGAACTGTATGACCTAAGAAGTGATTGAAACTGTAACAGCGTGTTTTATTTAAAAATTGTTTGAAAATTGAGGAATTGGCCCTTTAAGGTTTACTTATTGGCATGTTATCTGCAGTCATCTGCAAAACATCTGAATCTTTAACACAAACACAGCAACAGTATGATCTGTCATTGAATCATTGAAGTGTTTTTACCTGCATTACCTTTGTGTTCATCTTCATCTGAGCCTGTTGTGTCTATCGATCCCACTCTCAACTCTCCACTGCTCTGTTAGGTTTCTGCCCATTAATTACAAGTAATTAAGTTGTATTACGAGTCAATTGAAATGGCCGGGTCTCTTCATTTTCTTGTGACGTCCTGAGGGTTTATTAGCTCACTAAAAAGATTCTCTGCAGGATGAAAACACTTCCAGGATGAGGCCTTCTTTTTCTTTAATATTTTGCAAAATTGCCCTCATTCATTTGCACCATGACAGGTGAATTAACCCAGCAGGAATAATCTGAGATTGTGTTAGAACCCCCCCTCCCCTCTCACTCCCCTCTGCAATAACACCCATCTCTCCCGATACGGCTGGTGCCGCTGTAATTTGAACGTGAAACATAACTAGTCCATTTTATAATTTAATTGAGCTATTTATCTGTCTCCTAATGGCTTCTTTGGACACTTGAGATTGATGTTGTGCCAGGATTGTATATTTAACTTCTTGTAAAAGTCCTCTCTCCTTAAGTCACTTTGCTATTCCACGCAGAGAACAGGCCCCAGTCTAATTGTATTCACTGTAGTTAATGACAGTGGCTTCACCTTGCTCTGCTCTAGAAAAGGAGCTGCCTCACTGATGAGCACAACTAATGCCAAAGCAGCCCAGAGCTCTGACTTACGACCTCTATTTTTGACCGACCATGTAGATGACTGTCTCAGACTGTGTTTTTCTGATGGGCACCTTGTCTTTCAGCATCACTGAATGAGAACCTCTAGTAGGGCACTGTACAGTATGTTCACTCTTAGAAGATGTAGTTATTGCTGGCAGTATAAATTAAGTGTAATATGTAGGGCTAGCTCTAATACTTGAGGATCCATTCCTAACATTGGCTCAGTTCTCCTGATTTAGCTTCGCCTTAATCTTCAGAAATTGGAGCCTAAAATAAGCTTTATCAGCAAAGGCCTCCAAAATAGAACATTGTTAATATATAAAAATGGTATGAATAAATAAATTAGAGCTGGTGTAGTTGAATGCATCATGAATTAATGCCAAGCATCCACATCACCTCGCCTCAGAGCACATCAAACTGCAGCACTCTCTACTTGGCTGTTGAAGCTAAAAGAGTGAATGGGGCCTCAGAAATCAAACATGTGAGAGCACTTTAAATTATTGAACGATTAGAAAAATGCTTAGTGTAAAGTGTGCAATAAGAGGTTTTATGGACTATGGAGGTGTGACATGTTTGATGAATCATCATAAAGATGTAAGTACACTTAAAAATAAAAGTGCCAAAAAGGTTTCTTTGCACAATGCCATTGAATGATCATTTTTGCTTTCGTAAAAGTCCTTTTAATGAACAGTTCTATGAAGAACCATATTTGCAAATAATATAAAATAATCACATTTTATTAAATTATTATTTCAAATGCCGTTGACCACGCCACAGAAGTGAGACTTTGTAATCTGCCTGGATCTCTATGAGGTTCATGGTTTATTCGAGTGCCAAAAAAAACGTCAATAAACTACAGGTCAAAAATGCTTGTGGTTTCACAGAAAGTGATACACTGATTAAAATGGAATTGTATCTTTTCTGTCATATGTACAAAAAACAGCTCAAATATTAATGTTCTTATTGGGGATTTTGAGAATGAATATTGCTGTAATGCTGTTTTGGCCAACCTTAATTTGATAATAATTATTTCTTCTCTAGGTGCAGATAATAAAGTGATACAGGAGTTGATAAAAAAAAAAGCTAGTCTTTACAGTCCATAGAATTTTTTTCATTTTCCCCACTTGGTTTTGTTGTGTCTATTTGTTTGACATTGAAACAAATAAAATGTTGGGAATACAGATGGTATCTGTCAGTGCAGAATGTAAATTGAGTAATGCCATTAATTGTGTAACCTATTATCTATGTAAATATATAATACTTTTAAGTAGTAAATCAAAATGAAGCTTATAAATCAACTTTTATGGGGTCAGAGTGTGATGAGCTGTTCTGCTTTCAGTAAATTGTGTCTGATATGCCCAGGTGCCAGGAGGAGTGCCCTGTGGGCACATACGGCGCGCAGTGTGCCCTCCATTGTGACTGTCAGAATGGGGCCAAGTGTTACCATATCAACGGAGCGTGTCTATGTGACACAGGCTTTAAAGGGCCTCACTGTCAGGACAGATTCTGCCCCCCAGGGTTGTACGGCCTGATCTGTGACAAGTACTGCCCCTGTAATGCTACAAATTCTCTCAGGTAAGCACATACAGACTCATAAACTGAACCCACTCACTCTAAGGACCACAGCTTACACATGAACTTGACTTGACATAGATTTTATATACATTACAAACCACAAGAGCTCACATTCATCTGCAATGCCTACAGGTATTTGTTTCAGCCATGCACCACAGCACAGAACTGCACTAATTAGGTTTCCTCCTTGTAAAGGCAGAAAGCTCATTAGGGAAATCAGTTGATGCCATGCAGAGTTAGAATATATTTGCCAACACAACATACCTTATTGAGAGGCACAACTGAAATTGTCCTTGTCACTCCACCAGTTCATGTATGTATTGTCCTTTAGTGGTAACAGTGTAATACTAATGAGTAATAGAAGTTACAGTACCCTTACTGACAGTGTAACGTATTTTTAAGTACATTTATGTCACTCCAATTATATACTGTGGCTTGCAAAAGTATTTGAACCCCTGGGGGTTAACATTTTCTGAAAAAAGTGAAACGTACACATTTTTTTACAATCAATATTTTTATTGTGAACTGAAATCCTCATTAAGATAAGATAAGATAAGATAAGATAAGATAGGATAAGATAAGATAATCCTTTGTTAGTCCCACAAGTGGGAAATTTGCATTGTCACAGCAGAAAGTGGACAGAACAAGATAAGAGCAGCAAAAATTAAAA
>JBBPCZ010000019.1:2556609-2587309 GCA_037974445.1 Brycinus macrolepidotus | reverse complement strand
CGATTAATCACGATTAAATATTTTAATCTACTGACAGCCCTAATATATATATATATATATATATATATATATATATAGACAGGCATGCAATGGAGTGACAGGGATTGACAAGAACAGTAGTAATGCACCAGAAGAATTGCACATTATATCTTGCATATTATAAATTGCACAATCCACCCTGTAATAATAATAATAATAATAATAATAATAGTATAATATTCCACCCCAAAGATCTAACATTGCTCTAACATTTTAAAGCCAAAGTAAGCTGTATGTCTGCAGATATTACTATTTGGCAGTGCTGCTTTTTTACTGCAGTAACAACTTTTTGTGTTGTGTGATATATACCAGCTTCGCACACAGTTCAGGAGTGATTTTTTTCGTTCTTCTTGGGAAGAAGATTTGTATCAGGTTGTTGGATGGTGCTTGTGAACTGCAGTTTTCAAATAGTATCGCAGATTCTCAATGGAATTGAGGTCAGGACTTTGTATGACATTGACCTTTTTGTTTTCGAGCCACTCCAGTGTTGCTTTGGCCTGGTTTTGGATCACTGCCCTGCTGAAAGGTGAACATTATCCCAAGCTTCATTTTTTTTAGCAGACTGAAGCAGGTTCTGTTTCTGTTTTTTTCTGTTTTCTGTTTTTTCCGTATTGTTCTTCCTTAACAAGATATCATGCACTATGTAAGTGCATATATGTTTACAATAAAAGAGCAGAAAGATGATATTTATGTATATATGGTAATACGTTTTAAGGGTTTTGAATACTTGTGCAAGGCACTGTATAGTAATTAAATAAAGGTCATTTCAGCAGACAATGATAAACCCTTCTTTGGCATAATACAAGGATGTGAACAAACTGAAATAACTCAGAAAATAATCTATTTTTAAATTACAGTAATTGTAGCTTTAATCTGTGCAGCTGTAGAGTAAGTCGAGCTCTTTCTCGGCAAAGGCAGCAACCAGCTCCGCCCTCATCACTTTACAGCCTGACCCCAGGGTTTAGCACCAAGAGCTATTTTACTTCATTTAACTTGCAAGTCGAATTTTGAACACCTTTCAGCAGTAGCGTACCACTTGCTCTTTATCGTGACCTGTGCTTCATTTATTATTTCTGAGCCGCATTCATGGCTAATGAAATGTTAATGTCCTGATATGGGTGGATTGGGCACCAAGACAGCGAAGCTCATTACAGTATGAAGGAGAAAAAGGATGTCCCATCCATCTGAATGGATCGTGCAGGCAGCAGGATGGATGAACTTGTGCCTGGCCCTGGTTCTTAACTTTTACTCTGTTATTGTTATTGGAACCCTGCAGTTTTTATATATTCTCTCTCTCTCTCTCTCTCTCTCTCTCTCTCTCTCTCTCTCTCTCTCTCTCTCTCAGCTGTCACCCTCTCTCAGGGGAATGCTCCTGTGCAGCAGGATGGACTGGCCTATACTGCAATGAGACCTGTCCCCCTGGCTACTATGGTGAGGGCTGCAGCCTACAGTGCCTCTGTGCCAACGGAGCAGACTGCCATGGGGTCACTGGGGCCTGTGTCTGTGCCCCCGGCTTCACCGTGAGTCCAGACCTGACCATCTGAGTCACCAGTCTAATCATGTTGAAAGCTCTTCTGATGAGATACTATAAATTGACTCCTGACCTGACATTAGGTGTTACAGCAGATTACGTTGCTTCGAAAAAACTGAGATACCTCTGAAAAAATGAAAAAACAACAATAAAAAAATTATTTTTGAGGGTAATCACATGGTGAGGAATATCAAGAACAAAAGAGGTGCATTGTCATGGAGATCTGGCACTCAGTGCCTCTGCTGTCTCACAAACTGTGCTCTTCAAAGGTAATTTCATGTCGTCTCACTTGAGGCAATAGTCATTGTAAGTCAGCAAGTCAAGTTTAGCACTTTGAAAATGATCTTTTTAGTGGGGTGGTGCACGCACACAAATACACTCACTCACACACTTGCAGTCTCTCACAGGGAGGCTGAGAACAAGGTGAGGCTCTTTAAGCTCAGCAGGCACTGGGAGCTTAATGCTGCCTCATAATGGATGTGCCCTATTACACGGCAGGTTTGGACTTAATACAAAGACCTTGCCAAATGGAGAAAGGAGAGCCAGGTACATGGACTCCGAAATAGATTATGTTTTTCAGACTAGACTCCCTGTGACATTAATAATAAAGTGGCCAGTCTATGGAGCATGCTACACAAATCAGAGCCATGCATCAAAGCAGGTCCTGGATCAGTTTTCTTACACTAGCTTTTGATAAGCAGAGACAGAAAAGAGATGGTCTGATGGTCAGAACTGATTAGACATTAAGTTACCCTTCATTTTTTGAATGTGGTTTAGAGGCATAGATGAAAAAGAAGAAAGAAAGAAACTTGGTGAACACTTACCTCTGCTGATACGTTACATTAGACAAAGTGGAAGTGTTACAAGAGAAAAGAAGAAGTCAGCTCAATTCTGAGGATAAAGGCCGAAGCAGTGGGCCTGATTAAGACAAACACAGAGTGAGGCAATTCTGCCAACTTTTACCTTGGCTGGAGCCACCATGCTGTCTGGTGCAGAGCCACTATGGCGATTTGAACCAGCGAGTGGAGGCACAGACTGCATCTTTTTCCCCACCTGCTCCGAGTATTGGATTTGAGGGGCCTTGTGCCAGTTCCATTAAATACAGCTAGAAGATTTGTCCAAAGGGCTGAGTTAGCCACAATGCAATGGAATGGGGACCCAATGCTCCGTTAACCAGCATCATCTTCCTCTCAGTCTTCTAGGACAACAGGAAAATGCTGTTTGGCCTGGGCCTGAAAAAATAATAGACATGTGATCCCCGTCTGGATATTTTTTCTGAAGACCTCTAATACATTGATATGCCTAGAGGTAGGGTGGAGCTCTTTGTGGAGCTAGGCTGCTGGTACTATGCTGAGTTTGGATGTGGCCTTAAGGAGAGTCATGGTAGCACTCTGAAACTTTAAAACATGTAAATGTATTCTCCCCCATCTCTCCCTATGAAATACCAGGAGTGTGGAAAACTTGCTGTGCCCTGTTCCGTTTTGGTCTGAACTCATCCATTGCTCTTTATCATATGCAGTTATCATTATTCTGGCAGCTTTCAATCTTTTCATTCTCTCTGTGCCATATTTTTGACTGCCACCAAGGCTCATGTTTCTGTACCATGACTCTGCGAGCTGTTTTCACGCCATTCACAAGCATTTTGAGCCAACTCGTATCTTCACACATTTTCAGCGTTGTGTCTTTCAGGGGCCAACAAATAAATTTAGAATTAGAAATTGAGAGAGGGTGTTCATTTGTGTCTCGGTGTTCTTTTTACATTCTCTAATATATGTTGTTTGTCAGTGGCATTGTTAATATTTCAGACCTGATCTTTCCAGGTCTGTTTTATCCTTCAAGCCAAGTTTCTCTGCCAGTATTTCCTGTAAAGTGGCATAACTTATTCACATGCTGTAGTGCTCTATTCCATAACATCTTAAGACATGACAAATTCATTGTGGCCAAGAACAGCTTGCCTCTAAATGGAAGTCTTGCTTCATGCCCTATGAGACATTTTGTCCTTAGTTCCTCAGTGAGTGGTCTGGACCTAGAGCATTCATAGGAGCTTCCAAATCCCTGTGTTCATACGTGGCTGGGATATGCTTTTACTACCAGATCACTCACTGGCAAATTGCTGGTTTGCTAAAAGTCGGGCCAACAAACTTTTTAGCAGGCACGTGCTGCTGCCCTCACAAACTAGTTTGCGCATCTCCACAGCCTGCAAGAGAATTGCCAATGTTAGCAGTCTGGAAGCTGTCACTTTTGAGAGGAACAAAGATAACTGCACCGTAGATTGATAAAAAATTAATTCGCAGATGTAAGCTTTTCATGTGGGCATGTGGGGAGAGAATGGGTGCAGATGGAAAGGCAGCATACGTGAAACAAAGAGCAAGGGGAGGAGGAAAGGCAAGAGGAAACGACAGAGAGCAGAGAGCTGGCAATGAGAAGTGAGCATATGAGAAAGAGACTGATTGAGTGGTGGAGCAATAGAATAAGAAAGAGAGAGAGATAGAGAGAGCTTCACTTTGAGTGTCTCTTGCTGGCCCCGGCACCCTGTGGAATGTCACACAGTCATCGCGCTCATACCTACTTCTGGATGCTAATGAGCATGCTCCATCCCCAGCTCTGGCTAGAGGTAGGCAGGAGCCGCCCTGCACCCTGCTGCTACTCCGCTAATTGGGAGGCTAAATCATTGTGTCAGCTGTCAGTCAGAGGCAGGGCTGAGACAGCCGCTTGTTCGTGATGACCAGCTTAGGGAGAGAGGAGCCCAGTAAAGCTTGGAGAATTGCACGGGGCCCCGGCTCAGCTGGGGCCGAGGCTTTGAGGGCTCTATGTGTGTCTCGGTCGCCAGCCGCTGGACGGTAATGGCTGAGCGAGGGGCTGAGGGACCGGGTGCTGGTCGGGCTGCCGGCTCATTAAAACAGGCGTGGGAGGGAGAGGGGGTATGTGGAGGGGGTTGGCTCTGGCACTAGAGCTCCAATCCTCCTCCGCTCCCACATGCTGTAGAAATGGAGAGAGAGAGGCCAATTCCTCTAAATTCTGGGAAGGTATGACCATGTGGATTTAGTGTAGGTCTTACACAGAGATTGCATACAGATGTCTGTGCTGGTTTTGGATCGGTTATGTGCAGTGAAGGTTCAGCCTGATACTAATAAGATTAAATGAGTGGCTTTAGTAGTGGTGTTATTAATTAGCACTATTATTGTTCTCCCTGGGAGCTGGGTCTGTGCAGAGCTGCAAAACCTTAAATTTTTTTGACAGTGAACTAGTTCGCCTCAAGCCAGCCAGGCTGCTGACCATTTGATGCTTCATATTTTCTTATTGTTACCTTTGTGTGTGTTTCTCAGGGAGATGACTGCTCTCACACATGCCCTCCTGGATTTTACGGAATTAACTGCTCATCCACCTGCCACTGCCATAATCAGGCCTCATGTTCCCCCATTGATGGCTCCTGCGTCTGCA
This sequence comes from Brycinus macrolepidotus, assembly GCA_037974445.1. Classification (NCBI taxonomy): domain Eukaryota; kingdom Metazoa; phylum Chordata; class Actinopteri; order Characiformes; family Alestidae; genus Brycinus; species Brycinus macrolepidotus. The sequence goes on along the minus strand of JBBPCZ010000019.1, from coordinate 2,582,298 downwards.
AAGAAGGTACATTCTTTCTTACTCAGTTGGTCCCACCCTCTTTTAAAGCCTGTCTCATAAACAAATAGATCAGGGATATTTGCATTAACCAGTCAATGCATTGCTTAATCAGAATCATTACAATTGATCAGCTATTTCCCAATTAATCAGATCTTACTTACTTTTCTTGAGAATTCCTCCACCATTTAGATTTATTGCATTATTGACCTGCTCTTTATAATCTGTTCACTCAATAGTACATGCTTACTTTTGAATACATGAGGACACGCACCAGATTACACATATCAGTTCCTCATTCAGTTTCAATGCATATTACAGCAAAATGGTTATCATTTAATCAAATCCTGCACATATCTTCCCTGAATTATATTCAGTAGTCAATTTAGATGTAAAAAGCACGACCGCATGGCTTGAACTCCTGAGAATAGCTCAAGTTCATGGCAGCTGGCTGGCCATAGACGACTGTGCTTGGGGACAGCACGGGTACTGCATAAACATAGGCTCGTGGTGAGTGGAGCCCAGTGCCGCTAGGACATACGGCGGCAGCAGGGCTGCAGGCCCAGTCCCATCAGCCCGTGTGCCGGCTTATTACAGATGCCACCTTTAATCTACATTCTATTCATAATTCACTACCCTACTGAACGCCAGTGTTCTCCACAGCCTTCCTCCTCTATCTTCCTCTCACAGTCTCTCTCTGTCATTCTCTTTCTCCCTCTTATGCATAGTCTTAAGCCATGCATATATTCTATTCATTGACCACCGAGCAGCACAGGCAGTAAGAGGCTTAGGTCTTCCCGATGCCTTTATCAGATGTGACCTTGCTTCCCCTTTCTTCCCTCTCGTGCTCTAGTCTATTGATTGGACTCGATTACAGACTGGAGTGGACTCATTTGAGCAAAGAGGGAGCCGCATAGTGTTGTCTGTAGTGGGTTTTTTGACAAGTAGTGTTCTGAGTGTAACTCCTCTGGTTTATGTCGATTACGGTTGTGAGTGAGTAAACAGATGAATAAATAATGGGTTGAATGATTAAACATTCCAGTGTATTAAGGATGGGAATTTATTATTGTTATCAAGATAAATTGCGTAACAATACACTTTTCAGATCATATTGTGCGTAGATTCTATGTATTGTTAGTGCAGTATTGTAGAGAACACTAAACGATTGCATATATCTTAAAATTAAATTATTATTTAAATACATTACAGATAAATAAATGAACAACAACAGTGAACCACAACTATCTAAAAACTGCATAAACTGTGGCTAATTGATTGTCAGCCAATTATCTAATTATCTTATTTTAATAATTTATGTTAAAGGTGATCTTTCATAAATAGCTTATTGAATAATTCAAAATGTAAGAAAAACTCAATATTTCAATACATATCATGATTTTCAAGCATGTTTTATGTTTTAGTTTTGCCATATAGTCACTCTTACAGTTTGCCCTGCCTTTTTCACTGTGCAGTCTGTCTCTCTCTCTCTTTTTCTCTTTCTCTCACTCACTATGCCCCACATCTCAGGTTGGCAGGGTGTGGACTGTTCAATCTTGTGCTCCAGTGGAACATGGGGTCTGGGCTGTAACCAAACCTGCATGTGTGTAAACGGGGCAGCCTGCGACCCCTTGGATGGCTCTTGCACCTGTGCACCAGGCTGGACTGGGGAACACTGCCAGCTACCTTGCCCTGTGAGTGTTTGTGTGTGTGTGTGTGTGTGTGTGTGTTCATCAGCTGTACTGTCTCTGTGTGCCTGGGACCACACACATTATATTTTCATAATGACAGTATGCAGTGTTAAGCTGATATGGATTTATTAGTTAATGTGTGTGTGTGTGTTGTGTGTCAGGATGGCACGTATGGGCTGGAGTGTCGGGAGCACTGTGACTGTAACCATGCCGATGGATGTGACCCTGTCAGTGGTTATTGCCATTGTTTGGCAGGTTGGACAGGTGAGTAACGGTGTTCTATGGCTATATGCGCTTTAAATCAATGAATGCTGTTATTAATCAGTAGATGACAGTGAAACCTAGCAAGTGAGACAACACATGCAACAATTAATGGACCAGACAACATATAGAGCTGAATTACACCAGCTTGTGAATAGCAACAGGTGTGACAGAATCATTTTCATTCCTCTCTGGTACCAGTGAGGGCTTTGGAATCCTTTGAGTAAGTATCAAAAATGTAAATTAGTATTCATGACTATATGGATTTGCTCTGAGCTTCTGTTGAACATTACTATGATAATCAGTTCTGCTGCTAAATGATCCTTCACATTATCATTTACTTAAAAAGTAAGTGCAGGCTTATCCCCAGTTAAATGTCTTGTTCACTTAGGCATTTCTCAAACATTAAACTGAACAGGGTGAATTAAGAGTAAGTTGTTACAGTTGTTCAATCTCCAGTCAAAATGGCCAAGTTATAAATGAAAAGGTGGGCTTTGATCTTTGCACAGTACTGTACATTATGTACACCGATCAGCTACTACGTAAAAACCAATGACAGGTGAAGTGAATAACATTGATTATCTTGTTACAATGGCACCTGTCAAGGGGTAGGGTATATTAGGCAGCAAGTGAGCCAGTCCTTGAAGTTGATGTGGAAAAATGGGCAAGCTTAACAATCTGAATTACAAACGAAAAGGACCAAATTGTGACAGCTGTATGACTGGATGAAAGCGTCTCCAAAGCGGCTGGCCTTGTGGGGTGTTTCCAGTATACAGGGACTAGTACATACCAAAAGTGGTCCAAGGAAAGAGAACTGGTCATTCAGTGACAAGGTCATGAGCACCCAAGACTCACTGACACACCTGAAGAGCGAAGGCTAGCCCATCTTACTTTGACATGTTCCACCTACCTAAACATTGCAAGACTGCATATACCTCTTCATGGCAACGGTATTCCCCAAAGGGAGTAGACTCTTTCAGCAGGATAATGTGCCCTGCCATAGAGTTCAAGCTTTACCTCTAAATTCCCCAGATCTCAGTTTACCAAGCATGTATGAAATGTGCTGGACAAACTAGTCCAATAAATGAAGGCCCCAACTTGCAACTTACAGGACTTAAAGGTTCTGCTGCCAGTGTGTTGCTTCCAGACACCACAGTACATCTTCAGAGATTTGTGGTGTCCATGCCTGGATGTGTCAGAGTTGTTTTGGCAGCTAGAGGGGGACCTATGCAATATTAGACAAGTGGCTTTAATGTTGTGGGAGATTTGTGTAGTTAAATACTGTATACTGCTGAGATTTCTTTCTGCCCAACCTCACTTACAATAGATAAGTAGACCTTTCATTGCGTCCTGTATGACGTCCAGGTCAGCAACGGACAATGTGAACCACAACTGTTCACAGCTAATTTTAAAAATTGTTGCTTTTGTACATTCTCACCAGTTAGTCGAAAATCAGTGTGATATACACCTTCTTTCGACTTAAGAGTATTTATAATAGCTGGCTTTTTAAAACATGCCATATAATTAACTTGTGCTCACTCTGGAAGGAGCTAACAGAGATATGGTCACACGCAGTGCAGGCTTTTAAACTGTTTTAAACCTTTCTGTGATAATGCAATTGACTGACACTAGGGCTATGTGTCCATGTTAGCAGAGCCAGAGGGAGGAACAAGCTGATCTCCTGTGTTCAGTAGAAGGCTTGTTCTGGAGAGGTTATGCCTGCAGGGGCTCCCATGTCACCCTCCACCTGTTCTGGAAAAAGATTCTGCTTTTATTAGCAGTAAGAAGTGAGTCGGTTGCTCAAATATCCCACGCTCTGAATACTGCCATGGTCTCGGACATCTGCCTGGCCTAATGGACTCACTGGGGTGCAAATGGGCCCAAGAGACACATGGAGCATGTAAAGAGATACATGGTCTGTGGCAATGATTTATGGCACATACACAGAAACACAATCCTCAAAGAACATACATAACAAAAGACAAGAGAATGGACGCCCCAATTTGGTGTTGACGTGTGTGGCAAGGGAGAAGCTAAAGCAAGAGGAAGAGACAAGAAAGAGAGTGGTAAAAAGCATGATTAGGTATCGAACTTTGGTAGTGAGTGTCACTCGGTGCTCTATAATGTGATTAGTATACCATAAAATTATCATATTTTGTTAGCCATCCGAATATTATAGAAATATGAGACTTATGGTATCATACTAATCGTTTTGACCACTTAGTGTCATTCACACCCAAATTTCAGTGTTATAAGTGCCAGTAAACCAATTAGCCACTTGTTCTGAAATCTAGACTGGTAATTGGCTGAATTAATTTCATTCCAGATAAAGACACTATACTATAGAGACTGCTGGAGCCAGGATTCACATGTGTTTGGACATGGCAGGGGAATGTCCAAAGCAACATTTTTATTATTGTGGCAAATACATGATGAGCGTCACCTCATACAACAGCAAGACTGAACTACTTCAGAATTCAATCTGGCAATCTGCCCATCCTAGGTGTTTGTATAAACATCTCAAATACAGTTTTACTGGTAATTTTGTGATTCAGAACCTGAAATACAAACTGTGCTTTTTCTTATATTCTGCAGTGACAGGATGCCAACTGACCGTTTGTTGTTACCTTTCTGAAGCACATTTTGCCACAAAAGTGTGCTTCAGAAAGGTAACAAAAAAGAACCATTTAGAAAGCAGTATCAAAGGTCAGGTATCTGATTTAAAGTGCAAGGGTACAATCTCACAATACAATATTTGTTCTGGTTTTTGCACCACAATAAGATGACAGGTTTCATACAGAAGGGGAAAAGGCATTTTTTAAATTTTCCAAAACATGACCACAGGGCCTTTCCATAAAGTGTTTTTAATTGAACAAAAGGAGCCATTCTAATTTGTCAGCATATCTGGTAAACATTGTTATAAAATCTAAATGTATTCAAATCACAGAGCAAATTATCTTGCAGATATCTTGCACATATAAAACAGGAATATTAAAATGCACATTGTTATTCCACTGTTGTTACTGTTACTATGAAAAAAACTTGAACCATACTCAGACTTAGGAAAGAAAGTGTGTGGGTCAAAAGTGTGTTGTAATAATACTGATAAGGCTAATAAATATATTACAGACGCTGGGTTGGGAGCAGTTTGAGAGGAAAGATGAAGAGCAGATGGATGTGCTGCTTCTCAGGGAGTAGCTGGTGTAGTAGTGCAGTAGAGGTAGAGGGATGGATGGAAAGATGAATTGAAAGCAGAGGCGCCTTAGGACAGACAGGTTGAAAATATGTTTTATCAAAGAAGAGTAGAATGGGAAGAGAAAGAGAATAAATGCTCAGTCCGAGAGAATGTGTGAATGTGTGTGTGACTCTGTGTGCATGCAGGAGTGAGATAGAAAGAAAGAAGGAAAGACAAGAAGAGACCAGGGTTCTGGAGTTTGGAGAGCTGCAGAACAAGAGAACTGGAACACTGCTTGTACTGCAAGCTTGAGTAGTTCATTGTTTAGTATACAGTGTTAGACCGTATACGCTACGTATATCTCTCAGAAGGGAAGTATCTTTTGTGGGAAACAGAAAATACTTTCTGCTCTCCACACATTTGTCTCTGGTGTTGATGAACATGTTCACCGGAATATTCAGTGATTTTATGCATTCGTTTTACACGTGCATTCCCATGTGTGTGGATGCATGTGTGCATGATATTGTTCCAAATATGTAGTGTAACAACTTCGTGAAGTGTCTGATGATTCCGTTCTCTCAGTGCTTACTAATTGGAGACTGGTAGTGCTGAGCGATTTTCTTCTGTGTTTTATCTGTAGAAGCTCAAGCTCAGTTGCTTCTTTCTTTCTCTCTTTCTTTCCTTTCTTTCTTTCCTTTCTTTCTTTCTTGCTTGCTTGCTTTTCTTTTTTCTTTCTTGCTTTCTTCTTTGCTTTCATTTTAAAATCTTTCTTTCTTTTTTTTTCTTTCTTGCCTCAGTTAGTTCCACAGGATCCCTATTTGTCACTAATAGGCTCTCACTGCACTTTTCGATTCTAATTCATTGCTGACAGTAAAGGTAGAAAGAGCGACACTTTTTTTCTGCCCAGGCCAACAGGAGCTCACACAGGCTTGCCCCCTCTTTGAAGTGCACTGCCTGGGCTTGTCTTAATCGCCTGGCCCTGCAGCCCGCACATCGTCAGTATCCCCCTACTCACCACTGTCACCTCTCCGCTCCCCCTCAAAGGCTGTGCAGGTATGGAGGCCGTCCTCAGACTTTGGAGTCGGTTCTAATTCAAAGCTCAGCCACTAATGCCGCTTTAATGGCCGTACCACTCGCTTGGAGAAGTCTCTGTCAAAGGAAATTTCAAATGAGGGCTCCTGAGAAAAGGCTGCTGCATGAAAGGGTGCTAAGAATGTATGTGTGTGTGTGTGTGTGTGTGTGTGTGTGTGTGAATGATAGAAGAAAAGGCTAAAGTACATATGAGGTTGGGTGTGTGTTGAATTTTCCACTTTTTTCACAGTCTTTATATATAACTCACTTTAGCTGTAAAAGTGCCTGTGTGTTATGTATTTTCTTGCACTTTCTCTATGTTTATGCAGTGTATTACATTCTAAATTTGTCCCTGATTATTATTGAATGTGTGCATTTGTATGTATGCATGGTTAAAAGCAACCTCTTTTTGGCCATATTACACAGACTTCTTACATGCACTTCGGCATTTCCAATTCAGCCAGTCCAGTCCATCTCTTCTGTTTGTGAATGTGTTTATGTGTGTGTCCCTGGTGGACCTCTCCCTTGCTACTATCCACACAAGCTCTAGCGCAGCTGAAAGAGAATGGCAGAGGAGGTCGGGCCGCTCGGGGGACTCGGCCCTGTTAATGAACACGCTGCACTGGCAGGGAGGCCCAGTCTGATCAAAAATACATACGGAGCAGAGCACAGCGCTGCAGCCCGTCGCCACAGCCAAGAGACGCCTGAACCCACACAACCCGCACTTTCAAAACCGGGACTGATGTCTTCAGAGTGAGCTGCCACTCAGCTCTGAGTGTGCACAAAACACACACACACACACACACACACACACACACACACACACACCCTCCTGGGTGTCAGCTTAGCCTCGCTCTCGGACACACATACACAAACGCACTTATGTAGAGTACTCAAGTGGTGCAGTAGAATGCTCCTGTCCTGCCTCACTGCCTCCTTGTTTCTTTTGCGAGAGATATGAGATCTGATGCAGTCTTCCAAAAAAAAATGCTGTTGCTTAGTTTTCCTCTGCCCCTTCCATGTACCTCTCATCTCTTTGCAAGTGCATTTGATTCTGTTTTTGTTTTCCTATATGTTTTCTGCACTGTGGTCTCTCTTTTGTTCATTTTGTCAAAAAGAGTCTCGGAGTCTGAGTGCTTGTGATATCTTTTTATAGGGATACATTGTGACAATGTCTGCCCTCGGGGTTTCTGGGGACCGAACTGCTCCATGACCTGCTCATGCCAGAACGGAGGCTCATGCTCCCCCGAGGATGGCACCTGTGTGTGCGCCCCAGGCTACCGCGGCACTTCCTGCAAAAGAAGTAAGCCTTCCCTCTGAGACACTTCCCTCTCTGTCTGTCTCTCAGAAGAACACATCGTCTCCCTTTTCAGGTTACCTGAAATACAAATCTCTGGCTTTAACCCTCCTAGGTTTGCCATGATGTAAGAAATGCCTCAATATTTTACTTAATTATGTTTCACTCACAGTTCATTGAAACAAGCGGATATATTCCTTTGGAAACACAAACTGTAAACATGCAAACATCAATATTTTATTATTTCAATTTAAATAGTTATTGTTGTGCACAGTCTTGTTTTGCTGAAAGAAAAAAAATCTTTAAAATTTGTTTTTCCCTCATTGTCATTTCTTGACATTGAAACAAACAGGAGACCAAAGGCAAAAGTCATTCTTTATAGAAATGCATAATTTATTATCTAATTCCATAATAGTATAGCAGAACAACAGCAATTACTCTAGACCTCTAATGGTTATTATCCTTGAAACAAGCAACAGCAGATGTGTAAATCAGGGTCATGTCCCTGGAACAGGATACTGCCTCTTGAGAAGTCGAGGGTGGGATGGCCCAAGGAAGGCTGAGGAGAACGGTACTCAGCCTCTGGTTAGAAATGCGGGTTTGTAAACCCTTCATCACAGAGCAGGTCTTAATCACTCCAACCACACTCCTGGCCCTTTGTCCCGGCTAGAGGTCAGCGGGCCGCGGGTGGCCTTCATCAGAGAAGCCCCTTGCAGCCTCTCTCCCTCTCTCTCCACCAGCACACTCAAGTGCTAGGCCTGCTGATTGCTGGGCATTTTCAAGGGGTCAAAACCTGTAAATAGAAGCTGGTGACACAAACATGTGCACATTTGCGAGAAGAAAGGAGGTGTGTGTGTGTGTGTGTGTGTGTGTGTGTGTGTGTGTGTGTGTGTGTGTGTGTGTGTGTGTGTGTGTGTGTGTTTAGGGATTAGAGAGGAGAGAGAAGGGACGTGATTAATCTTCCCCATGCTGTTCACTGTTCTACAATTATCTTAATTACAAAGGGTCTGCCGCCCACAGAAGGAAAGGTCAGTCTGTGCTGCTTTCTCTCACTACTTAGTGCTACAGCAATTACAGCAAATCAAGATTCTAATGAAGAAAAATGAGTGAGGAGCAGTACTTTCAGACAGGCCTGAATGACGGAGGGAGGGGTCAGGTCCATTCTCTATGTGTGACGATGAACTGGACTATAAGAATGAAAAACAAACCTCTTATTTGCTCCTTCCTGCCTTAATCCTCAATCAAAAAAAAATTTGGATAATGGCTATGACTGTTATTTTAGGGCTGGTTTCTGTATCCGTTGAAGCACATTTTTTAGCACCGTATTGTAACCTATAGGACATTTAAGCCCCTTGAATTTCCTTCAGTAGACTTGCTTTTGCACTTGCTTTGATTTTTTTGTATTTTCTTTGCTCTAGTTTCTCTTGTAGTTTCTCCGTGGACCTCAATGCTAATGGAACTGATAAATATTAATGGCCAACAGCAACTTGTTTATTTGTGTGACACTTTCTGCTTTCTTCCCTCCAATATCTCTCTACCCCTTAACCATTAGAAGTCTAAAACATTACTGACATTTTGCTGTACCCTCTTAAAAAAGATGCCACAAAAGGTTTTTTTTGAGTGATGGCATAGAAGAATTGTTCTAAAGTTTCCTAAAAACTATCCACTGAAACGTTGTTCAGTGTAACAAAATTGGTTCTTCCCTGGCATCATGCCAAGAATCGTTTACGGCACTTTTATTTGAAGGAAATGAAATAATTGCTTGATTAATTATGTAGTGTTTTATGTAAAGAATTACATTTGGCAAAAGTGTAAGGAAAAGACTCTATGCATGACAAGTACTATTCATCAAATCAACTAATTATAAAACATGTCCATTGCTATTTACAAACCCAAATGTGGTATTGATTTAAAGTTTCAAATCCTCATTTTCTGCAGAACTGAGAAATAATGAATACTGAATTACACCATACTTTTATGTTTATGCTAGGTTTTTACCTGTAAGGTAAATCATGTTCATCTCTCACTTTGATATCTTCTTTGACTTCTGATCTTGATATCTTTCTGTTTTCTTGTCTGTCCTCCTTTTTGACTTTTTCTTCTATTTTTATGTGGTAGTCTGTTCTCCTGGATTCTACGGCCACCGCTGCAGTCAGTCCTGCCCTCAGTGTGTGCATAGCACTGGTCCATGCCATCACATCACAGGCCACTGCGAATGCTTGTCTGGCTTTTTTGGCCCACTGTGTAACCAAGGCAAGTGACTCTGCTTTCCTTGTTTTTTTCCACCCCTCTTTGTCTAGGTCTCTCTCTCTCTCTCTCTCTCTCCCTCTCCCCCCTCTGTTCTCTTCAGATCCTTGGAGGCCTTTCTTACTGATTATATCAATGGAAAGAGTTAAGAGGGAAAGTTCTCTGTTCTGAGAATACAAAGACTAATGGATTGCACGTATCCATTGTTTAAACGTCTCTCGTCCAGCTGATGCAACTACTGTTCATACACGTCAAGTTTATTACCGAGTATGATGACAGCTTTTGATGCATACCTTTAACGGGAAGACTTTATGTTAAAACTCAAATCCACGTGCAGAGGCAGAGATTACATGTTAACTATAGCAACATTATAACAGTACAGTTAATGACCTAGCTTTCTTGTGATCAACCTGCACTGTGCCGTACATTTTCAGCCTGGTATAGCATGGCACTGAGTAGGACACAGGGCATGGTGCCCGTCTGCGGCATGCTGAGCTGACTCTGCGCCTCCACCACAATGCAGATAATTGGCATTATCACTGACAATCTGACAAATAACCTTCAGAGAAAATCTGAATATTGCTGAGGCCATTCTTTCTTACTGAGATAAACGGTGAAGAGTCAGGTCGATACCGCAGTGCTCTTGTTCAGTGTACGAGAGGCAAGAGAAGACAAGCAGGCGGGAAACTTGCAAACGGATAAGTCAATTTGGTTGGTGCAATATCAAAGAGCATGCAACATTTTAATTTTTTACCAGAAGCAGAATACAGATAAAATGGGTTTATTTGTGCTTTCTTGTTTGTCCACACATTACTTAACAGGTGAGCTTGGTATTTAGAACATTAGCTGAATGAAATAAAGCATAAAAGTGTAAAAGCAGAGAAGACACTAACCTGTGTGTGTATTAAATTGAAATCAGCTGCATTAGTGCGCTGATACTTGATTCTGTAGCCCAAACTTGGTAGCTTTCCTTGTGAGCTTTTACTTTTTAAATTTGTCTGGCACTTCTGGTTTTCAGATTGTGTATATGGGCATAACAAATAAGTGGCGAGAAATAAGTGGTGAGAGCACAATTGACCTCACTCTCTCTGGGTGGGAGGGATAGCCCCAATACTACCCAATATAAGCATCCGTTAGCTTTTAGATGTTACACAATAGGCGGTTAACACTCTCCTCCAAGGGTGTTGAACTGTCCAATGAAAAGATGTGGTGGCTGGCTTCTCGTGGCTCTGAAGGAGCATGTACAAACCCTCATCCTTCTGGCGCAAGTGTATCGTATGATTTGGGAACCCTAACTAGCGGGTGGAATTGGACATAACTGAATTGGGGACATGACCAAACTGGAGACAAATTTTGGAAAAATGCAATAACTAAATAAAAAAAAAAAAAACTTCAACAGTAGACTTTGTGTGTAATTCTGTTAAGAAACTCCAGGTTTTTGTCTATGGAAAAAATTTGTTCCTCATCTGTACTAACCCTATTCTATGACAACATCAGCTACTCAAAGTGTAGGTTACTGTTGCAAAAAAACTTTTTCAAAGCTTGCTGGCTTCCTTGCCAGTCTAATGATATCAATTCTGTACACAGCAGAGTTAGTTTGCGTGTATAATTATTCGTATTTCGACTACTCAACAGCCTTGAAATTCAGCAGATCCAGGGATATTTGAGGGGAAAATGTACAGAGGATAAAATGTACCGACTTTGGGGCATTTTTTGTTTACCACAGGGTGTGAAAGAGACACCATTCATTTTTCCTAAATGGAAGGGAAGGCTTAGAACTGAGGTTTCTAATATGGTCATGGTGGCAACTACAAAACATTGCACTTCAGAGGTCTACGAATGGACAACATGAAGCTTGAACCAGGCTACTTGAGCACTAAGCTTATCCATGGCTGTACATAACTTGATTGAACTGACTGTGCTGCATACATGAAAGCATGTCAGTCGTTTTGGAAAGCAGGGTGAGGTTTCATCGTTAAAGTCATGTCAATGATTCAGCATCACACTCTCAGTGAATATAAATCAATGTAACATTACATCAAGGAGGAGGGGTAGTAGCGGGGGTCTTCAACCTTTTCTGATGCTATAACTCTTTTGCAAGGATGAAGCTCTTGACAGGCTATTAATAAGTCATTTTCCCTTCCAGCATTTGAAGTCTGTATATGTAATTCTATAATAGAAGAGACAATCAAGACAGTTATTATCCCTTCAGCACAGGAAACTGCCTTTTTGTGCCCGGACATACTGGACCAGTGTTTGACCATCCTGAAATGGTTCAGTTCTTGTCTGCAATTACTTATCAGGTTTTGATCCATCCTGCCTTGTGAATTTGTAGACCACAACAGAAGGAATAATTTGTCTTGTTAGCTCTGGCAAAATACAGATCATTGCTGTTTTGAAACTCATGTTACCTAGCAACAAATAAGAATAAATAGCATGTTACCGAGGGACTTTATTATAGGTTTCTCTCTAATGATCGGTAATCTTCCCTTTCAACTTAAAACGTGATATGCATGCCAGAACTCAACTCATCTATACAGCGCTGCATGTTGTGCGCTTGAAGACGGGTGGAAGCAGGCATGTAAATGTTATGACCCACTGCTCAGTAATTTTAGAAAAATACATGCTTACAATTTTCAATACAATATTCCTCTGCAAGCAATCCGTTAGGATGTTGCATTCTGCAGGTTAGAGTACATGTTAAAGATTCCTGATCCACAGCACTACACAGATGTACATCATTAACTACACTTAATTTCAACTCATTAGCTAATTTGCAGTGCCTTCGTGAGTTAAATTTAGTGTGTCAGAACAGGGAAAACACTAATCTCAGCAGGCCCATTAGGAAAGTTAGTTGGTTTAGAGATGTAAAAGCAGAGACTCAAACTCTTTTATTGTTCTTTTTGTGAAAAAAATGACTCAAGTTGGAGTAAAAATGTCTTGAATAGATACAGAATTATCAGATCAGAAAAGTCTGAGTAACTTAATAGATCTGCAGAGGAACATTTTGTACATTCAGCATCTACCAGCACAGGGACTTAAGTTTGTTAGGAGCTACTCCTCTCCTTCAGCGCAAACTGAAATGCCTCAGAAATGCGCGAAAAAAGGAAGAAGTTCATAACTACATTCTAATGACTAAAATGTTTATGACTAGAAAGTTTTCCTCACAAGTAGAAGTGAAATAATTATTAGGAAGATTTTATTTGAATTCATTTCACTGAGTAAATGTAAGTAATTATTAACCGCCTCTGCCTCAGCACTGTTGCATGGTTTCCCTCAAAGACAAATGAAAGCATTTGTAAAGTAAGTAAGTAAATTAACTTTATTGTCATTCATACCATACAACAGTACAACAACGGATGCATAGCTGAATGAAATTGCGTTTCTCCAGGCTCAATGTGCAGACATAAAGACAAGTGCACGCAAGACAACATACCGACATTACAAACATATTACAAACATATTCACTTCTTACCCAGAAAGTAGGTAAGACCACATAAGACAGCACAAGGCAGCACAGTACAGACAATAATAATAATAAAAAAAGATATAAATGTAAAACCAGTCAGTGGGTGAAATATAATATGAAAGAAAATATTGCACATCTTTTCACAGTGATTGTATTATTGCACTATATAGATACAATATTCACAGTGATTTGTATTATTGCACTATATAAATATAAGTATAATGTAAAGTTTAGTTATGTTTAATTATCAGTTTATGGATACAGAAGGAGTTATTTTAAATACAAAAAAAGTATTTTAAATTATTTTAAGACAGACAGTGACTTTTCACTGTCACATAGAATCTTAACTCATTTTTTATCTTTCTTGTTATTGTAATTAGACTATTTTGCTGATTAGAGACCTTTCCAAGCACCCGTAAACAAACACCATGTAAAACCAGTATTGTTGGATTGACTCTTACTGTACTGAAGTTCTACAGCTTGGATCCTGAATAGGAATAATATGAATTAAGTCCAGTTCTTCCAGCCTTTCATAAACTAAAAGAGGGTTTTTATTGTTTTTAAACATCACAGCGGGTTATTTTCAGCAATGCATTTTGTGTGTGTGTGTGTGATCACTTCCATTCATAAGCCTCTAGCTTCTTCCCCCATTGTTAGAAAATCTGTGGTCGGGCAAACTCTGTACACTTTGTGCTCCTGCAATTTCTGATAATGACTCAATGATTACACCATCAGCCAGAATTCAGAATTACTCATGAATGCTATACTATTACATATATACATATTTGTATTAATATTCTGAAATCTCCAAACTGTAACAAACCAGGATGCTTGTTTCTCACTGTAATTTCTATTCTTTAACAGTTGTTTGAATGGATAGCCGCTAGGCCCTCTTCTGCTGCTGAAAAAGAGTAAATATTGATTGTGGGGTAACTACTACAGACATACGCTTGTGATTTGGGTCGAGTTTCAGGTCAATGAGGCAGATTTCTAGCTCAAACTAATGAACCTTAACATATACCTCCTGTCCCATAGCACCCAACTGAGGGTAGACTTCTAAATGAAATATAGATACAACTTCTCATAATAATTAACTAGTCTTTTCATGAATTAGGGAAAGGCAGTGGGCATATATAGAATTCACTTTCATGGCTTTCAGAGCTGTCTCATGAATAAATGTTTAATATGTTAAAGGAGAAAAAGGATAGAGTCTGAGAAGGGGGGCATACTGGCATTAATTTGTCCGGATGATCATTACTAGAAGAAAGGCAGGGCTCAGGGGAACCGTCTGTAGTTTGCTGTGTGTTGGTGTCGGCCATCCCAAGACCATGCTCACGTGTCCAGGAGAGCTCTAATGAAGCACCGCCAGACCGAAGAACGATGCTGGAAGCGAGACAGGATTGTGCCCTGCAACCAAAGGAGCAGTGAAACTCCCTCTGGCTAATAAGAACCTGCTTTGAGGGAGTTGAAAGGGCCTTTTCCTCAAGGGTTGAGGAGGACCATGGAGATATGATTATTAAAATAAGCCACTGTCACAAAGATTTAATTTCAACTTTTCTTTAAAGGGAGACACCTTATCTGATTCCATTGTGCTACCCCATTTTTCCTACGTGGCGAAGGTGTCTGTTTACCCATCGCTGGGGTCTCTTCTTGTCTTTGGTGAAGGAATGAAGACCCCATTGTATGTACCTGATTGAATCCCCCATCCTCCTCCCCTAAACCAGGGGTAGAGGAAGGAAAAAAAAACCTGATGGAACTTTAATCTGAAATGAAATCTCTAATTGAGTAGAGTGTCAGAAAGCGGCTGAAATATTCGTTTTATTAAAAATGTACACAAGCTCTATTTTAATTCTGTGGCACATCAATCGTCCTTGTTCTTGCGCACGGCAAGTAGAGGTGGCACAGATGGATAAACGGGGGCGCTGATAGATGTGCAGTGCTCTGCTCTGAAGCCTCGTGAAACAATGCCACATGGCTACTGTTCACATATGCCTTGTTGTGGCACAAAAGAGTTAAGGTAAACGCTCTCTGAGACTCTAAATATGTTTGAGGGATGTGGAGCCCTTTCTCTGAAAAATCTATCACCTTGAAGACTTTACTTAAATGTCTTCTTAAAGACAAAAATAGGATTCTTCAAATCAGGTGATGATTTTAAGAGTTCTATTAAGTTTTTCTGGGTTCTAAAACTACATATTTACATATATTTGCTTATTCGGCCTACAACAGTTTATCCCTGTCCATTCATATTATAATGTCTGTAAGAGGGGCCGAAAATAGGAAAGGAATTCTGTCTGTTTTTATACATAAAACCATGGAAACAAAATAAAACACGAAACAATTTAGCATATGGGCCCTAATGTGATGGTTTTGTGACATCACAAAACAATGATTTCAAAATGGGTCATTAATGCAGATTATTTTCTACATATAGACCTTATGGACTGGCGAGGGAGGGGTACGTTTTGAAACAATGTTGTATATGACATCAAACTCTGTTATTTAAAAAGAAAAGATTAAATAATAACCCCTTTAATGTGTTTACCACTGAGAGCAAATGCCTGTGTTAGCGCTGGGGAATAGTGCAACGTGATCAGGGATCAGCAGTGGCTGTTGTTACCCGCTGATCTTTGACAGGCAAAAACAGCTTATTTAATTAGATAAGGATTGACATATTTAGGTGGCGATGTGGTCAGCAATTCTGATTTATCCTGTTTTTTTAATATCATGATCATAATTTCTTAGAAATTGCCCAGCTGTCGTCTGTGTCTAACTCTGAAGTGTAAAATTTATGTGGCCGCCTTGATTTCTTATTCAAATTTATCCTAGGGCGAAAATAAAGTATTCTGTCCTGTGCCATTCTGAACTAACCTTACATAAGTACACTCTCCGTAGCAGACAGGGTTATATTATATTATATCATAGTCCTCTAGTTATGCAGTCAGTGAGTTGTTTGCTGTGTGTTTGCAGTGTGTCCCAGTGGCAGGTATGGGAAGGCCTGTGCTGAAGTATGTTTCTGCACCAACAACGGCACCTGCAACCCCATCGATGGTTCCTGCCAGTGCTTCCCTGGCTGGATTGGAGATGACTGTTCACAGGGTATGAATAAATTAACTGCTCTGAATTTCTGAATTTCTGTGCTCTACTCTCTCTCTCACTTCCTTGCTTGTAAGGTCTCTCTCCCTCTGTCTCCTTCTCTTTTTCTCTCTCTCTCTCTCTCTTCTACCTCTGTCTTTGTCTTTCTATGTCTGTCTGCTTTTCTTTCACTCTCATCTTTTTTCCTCATTCTCTTTCTTCCATTCTTATTGTCTTATCCTCTCCTGTGTCCACACCATGCCATGCAAGTGTGTAAATCATCATCACAGCCATATTTCTTTCCACAATGACGCACAAGCATCGCTGATGGAAACCAACCATTTCCTCCATAAATTACCTCCTAGCATACTTTCAATGATTTACACAGCTCCAGAGTAGAGATATGAAACTGAGGCGAGAGCCACAATGCCTTGTAGAATTTATAGCCCGCTTCTGGAGGCAGTGGCTAACCCTTTATTTATGCTGAGGTGAAAGGATGCACAAGTGAAGAATATTTCTTTCAGTGACAGTTTCTTTCTTTGAATTGGAAAGTGTGGGAGTTTTTTTTAATAATGTTGATATATATTTGTCTTGGCACACAGCACATATCACATTAGGTTTAAATTAGTTTTCCAGATTTCACGTGATCAGACTCAGTGCCACGTTTTAGAAACTGAACCAAAAAGGGTATTGCAAAGTTACAGTGTGTCCATGTAGGCTTGTATGTACTTTAACACAGAACACATTTTTTCATACTGAATAAGGTCGGAGGTTTTGTGCTTGCGTATATGTGTGTATGGGGGGAGCCTTCGTTTGACAGTGTTTCTGGCATCCACAGCGTGTCCCATAGGGAGGTGGGGCCCTGACTGCCTGAACTCATGTAACTGTCACAACGGAGCCCAGTGTAGTCCCTACGATGGAGAGTGCAGGTGCAGCCCCGGCTGGACTGGCCTCTACTGCACACAGCGTGAGTCTCTCTCTCTCTCTCTCTCTCTCTCTCTCTCTCTCACACTCACACACACACACACACACACACACACACACACACACACACACATATATATAAACCCCTGCACGCACACACAGACCTTCTGACAAACATTTACATTCAAACATTACCCACTGCTCAGTCAAACAGTGACACCTGCTGGTATTCAGGAAGCCACACTAGACGTCACAAAGCGAAAGGAAGTAAATCAGGATCATGTAGAAGGTACCTCATAGTGTCACAGAACAGATCTGAAATTCAAATGTATTTTTCATATGAATCACACATTTCATTATGAGCTCACCTTTCTCATGTCATAATAAATATTTAAATGGTGTTCAGACTGTGCAAACAACTGTCCTAACCGTTGCCATTAATTCGACAGTAGTCTGTCTCCCTTGGTCATTAAATCAATCATTTATATAATCTTGACAAAACCCCCTTTATTTCCACTGTGTTTTCATTCATTTTTCATGTCAGCAGTGGTGCGTGCTCCATTTTACCATCGAAGGATGATGAAATCAGTTTGTGTTTTACTGCAATGTATTGCCCCTCATTAGCTTAGTGTCCTTATTGTGTGAACTCTGTAGGTACATCTAGGCAGAACAATGGACGGTCCTACTAATGCAGGGTAATTAACCCACGTGCTTAAACTGATATTACATAATTGCACTGTTTTGTACTGTCTGGTTGTGCTGGCTTTGATATCGCAAGCTATCATGTTTGAGATTGTTAATGCAGACAGTACGGGCACTTTCCCAGACTCTCCTTAAACCAAGACAAAAAAAAGAACTTTGCAATTTAGTCCAAATTAGACTTTAACTAGACTTAATCCTTGTTTGGGAAACAGACTGTAAGTTCTAAAAGTGCTAACATTTCCTTTCTCTCTCTCTCTGTCTCTTTCTTGCCCAGGCTGCCCCTCAGGCTTCTTTGGTCGAGACTGTGCTGAAGTGTGCCACTGTCAAAATGGAGCGGACTGTGACCACATCACTGGCCAGTGTGCCTGTCGCACAGGCTTCATTGGGGCCAGCTGTGAGCAAAGTGAGTGCCACTTTGTGCTTTTGAATATGTGTGTGTATGTGTGTGTGTGTGTGTGATGATTAAAGTGTGTGCGATCCATAACTGCAGAGGTTAACCTGTATGTTTTTTGTCTGTATTTCTCTCTCTCTGTAGAGTGTCCTCCTGGGACGTTTGGTTATGGTTGTCAGCAGCTGTGTGAGTGTATGAACAACGCCACTTGTGATTATGTGACTGGAACCTGCTACTGCAGCCCTGGATACAAAGGGATTCGCTGTGACCAGGGTAATCACAGACCTTACACACAAACACACATACATGCATACACACATTCACTCTTGTTCAGTCATTGTAATTTTGTAGTTCTTTGTATTCTGAGTGGCTGGGTTATTACTTGGTCAGAAAAAGTTAAGTTTTAGTCCCCAGTATAATTATAAATGTACACTATATTCACTTTCCCTAGAGAAGGGTATGTAATTGTACCCTCTCTCATCCTGACTGTTTTTAAATAGAAAAAAAAGTATCATAACAGGGAGTATGGAGTTAATTCAACAAAATATAAAGTAACTGCAACTAATTATGGTACATTTACGTCCAAAGCACTGGAGATATATTTTTTAAGGGTAACCACCCCAGTGACTTGCATTTGTATCCTAAAAGGTACATATTTTTCTGAGTGTTGGAACAACTATAGGGTTTCACACAGTAGAGGTTGGCTGATAAATTAAGCACATCAACCGATGGGCTACAGTCAGTACTTGTATACTTACATATGGTATTTACCTAATGTAATACCCAGTGAGTGTATAATGTAGGTGTACTAAAGATGCATACTCACAATAAACACAATTATATGTGTAACTGTGTATATGTATGTGTGTCAGCGGCCCTAATGATGGAAGAGCTGAATCCCTACACCAAGATCAGCCCAGCCCTGAGCTCAGAGCGCCAATCAGCGGGGGCCGTTATGGGCATCATCTTCCTCCTCCTCATCATAATGGCCATGCTCAGCTTGTTTGTGTGGTACAGGCAGCGGCAGCGGGATAAGGGTCAGGACATGCCCAGCGTGTCTTACACGCCGGCCTTGCGCATCACCAACACAGACTATTCACTCTCCGGTGAGAAACACCACTGACACAACAGCCCAACAATATGCTACTCATCAAAATGCCTCCAGAACTTCTCCCCCCACTCCCCCCTCCATTTTACCTGCTTTGATCATTAGCCTGGCTGAGGAATGTTGCACTGCACTGGTGTGAATGTTGCATGAAGTTTCATTAACTCAGCCTAAGGACTTTTACTCTATCTTCACTGTGCAAATGATATCAAGGCCTTTCTTTTTGTCGATGTGGCATTGGATCTGTTGCGCTATGCATCACAACTCAGCCTTTGTGTCTGGTGCAAGATTGGATTTTGCATTTTGCAAGAGTAGCATTTTATCCTCAGAGACAGGGCAGTGACAAAGCAGGAGGATAGATACCGTTTAGTTGTGTAGTCTGTTTGTGACTCTGTTTTGAGGAATTCTGAAGCCGTAAACTGAGTTGCAAGTGAATTGCGTACACCTAGCTTGTGCCTACACTCAGTGGCCATTTTAGTGGGTATACCTGCTATATAGGTGCTCTTTGCAGGTTTACGATGCCTAATAAGTGCAGCCTGGCCCTTCTCTCTCTCTCTATCAGATACATCCCAGAGCAGCAGCAGTGGCCAGTGCTTCTCCAACCCCAGCTACCACACTGTGGCCCAGTGCACCGGGCCCACTTCCAACACCAACAACCTAGACGGCACGCTCACTCTGAAGGCAAACACGCACACACGCACTCCAATTATCCATGACCTTTTCATAGTTATGAAGCAAACCTTGAAAGTAATTAATCTGTTTTTTCTATTGGTTTTTCACAGAAAGGAGAGAGGAACAGCTCAGAATGGAGAGCATACTGCAATCTGAATGACCTTGGTGAGTCTCTGCTAAAACTCTGCTCTTAATATTGTATGAGAGTGTGTTGCATGCAGAAATGCTTATATAAATTCAAAGCAGATTGTTGCCATGTTACCTCAAAACTACAACATACGGACACAAACGAAATTAGTTTTCCATGTCGCTACGTACAGTAGGTGCTCTCCAGGCATTATAGACACTGCGTGAGGGCCGGCCATCCTCCACTGGGCAGCAGTGAGTGCTGATGGCAAGTGTTTTGCACTAATAGAAGCTTCCGGCACTTGCATGTGACCTCCCCTGCTGTGGTTTTAATAGGTACTCGCTGTAGGTACTCTCTCATACACACAAACAAAAAAAAAATCCTTCACAGCCTACATTACCCAGGGTCACCGTGGGCTGGCGAGAGAGGGGAGCTCATTAGTTTAGTGCCCCTCCTCCCGAGGTTCCTCACCCCATTATGTCTGGGTGCAGGCCGGATGATAAGGCTGCCGCAGCACATATGAGGCCAGTGGGGATTTGAGCTCAGGGTTGGGTATTTCCATCAGCTTCAGCAACCCACCCTCAGAGGAACTAAGATTACACGACCCAAGAGTTCAAGTTCAGACAGAGAGGCAGTAAGCTCACCTGACTGCAATAAAGCATGACATTATTTTCTCTGTGGTATAGGTTCTTGTTAAATGAAAAGATGACAGTATTTAAAAGGAATTCTGTAGGAAAATTGAAAAAGTTTACCTTTTTCTTTAAATACTGTTTAAATCAAGTACAGTTGGTGTATGCTCATTTTACAGGACTGCCATCTTGAAATCCAAAGCAAGGCTGATGTGGTAAAATTCTAAAGTCATTTTGTATGGATGGAGGATGGTGAAAGTAGAGTCAGTTAAAAATTTATATATAAACATATTTCTATTTCAATATAATGCAATAAATATTACATATGTGTGCTGACACTCAAGTATTTGGATAATCATTCGAAGAGGCAGTATTTTAATACTAAAATCCCAATTCAGGTATTACTTTGAAGTATGATTTAATATACTTACTCATTCAGAATACCCAAACAGTGATTTCAGTATTAAAATCCTGACCCTATGAATGATTAACCAAGTACTTAAGTATCCATGCTTATCATTGATATTAATGGGATTATATTGAAATTGCGATCTAATTCTAGAATTTTTTGCACCACAGCCTCACTTTGGGTTTTAGATTTTGAAGACGGACGAAATGAATGTATTGACATTTGCTTCATTTTCCAGAGACCTGCACTTAATCGCAGAATAAGAATATAAACTGTTCTCTGAAGTCTCTTGCAAAAAAAGTATTTTATTATCCACATTGCAAATTGTAAGTTCTAATCAGAGTAGACCAAAGGATAAACAAAGGACACTTTACAGCTGTGCAGGTGGTTGATAACCAGTGTGCTATCATGTTTCCACAGAGCCTGTTTACTCTTAAACAGGAAGAAATGCAAATACTCCTATAACTTTATCAGAAGGAAAGTCCAGCTAATGTTAAGTGCAGTCAAGTTTACATTCTTGACATTACCTTGATGGTCTTGGAAACATTTTTTAATGAGTGGCCATTGAAGAGAAGCACGTTTTTTTTTTAAAAAAAGGGCTTTGAGTAAAAAGGTTAAAAGGATATCTTAAAAGAGAGATTCCATCATACAGCTTTCTTTTTATACAATCTGCCCATGTGATGTGGCTGAGCTCTCATGTTGCAGCTGAAGTTAATTTTGTCGATGAAACTGGACTGTACAGCTTGCTATACAATCCTCACAGTTTTTCCCCCATGTGTAACAAACACCACCTTAGCAGGACAAAAATGTAGCATCCATAGGGGAAATATAGTTGCAGTGAGCAGGCAGAGATGAAGTAATATATACATATAGAATCATTCAGACACTGACCATTTCAATCACATTATTAGCTGTGTGCACCAACAATCTCTTGCTGAGTGTATATAGTAGCAATAGTGCCTCAAGGATGAATTGTAGTTTCTACTAAGATCAGAAATACAGCTTTTCTTTCCAATGACAAATCCTTATAGTTCAGCTTGGCATTCCCCTTAAGCGTGCCCAAGTCTTTAATTAGAAACCTGGAACCTGTCAGGCCCATGTTGATTATAATACTGCCTTTAAAGTACCTTTGGGTTCCCTTCTCTTTTTCTTCGACTGTCAGTTACTTGTCATATTTTCCATTTACCTTTTTAAGTTTTAAGTTCCTTAAGTTACTAATTTTATTTGTAATTGTTTATATGTATTATTTTATTTAATTATTTCACTAATAACAAATTTTATTTGTTGTTATGTGTATGCTTCACCCAATTAGGTGTGACACGAGAGGAAACACTAACACTGCGGGACAACAAAACTACTCGAATGGCTAAAGGTAATGACCCCAGGAAGTGCATATACAGAACCATACATTTCTTATTTTTTGCATTTTTGTCACACTTCATTGTTTTAGGTCTTTAAACAAACTTTAATGTAAGACAAAGATGAGCTTACTAAACACAAAATACATTTTTTAAATTATTTCTTTTGCTGAAGAAAAAAGTCATTAACTGGCCCTGTGTGGAAAAAATAATTAGTAATTAGTTACTCAGTCAGCCAATGAACCAGTTGATAATTAGGATTAATTAGGATTACTAGACACAACTGGGCTTGACTGCCTGCCCTCTTGAATCTAAACATCACTTAAATAGAACCTTTCAAGCAATGTGAAGTAGTCTGAAAGGTCTTAATGAGCAGAGAAAAAGTTAGGACGGTGGTGAGTCATACCAGATGTGGACAGCCTACCAAAATTCCTCCAGGAGTGCAGTCACAAAGATTGGAAACAAAGGAAGTAAAATCTAAGGAATGCCAGGATAATGTCAGCATTCATGGTTCTACCATTAGAAAGAGACTGCCAGGAGAATGTCTGGACATTGATCTGTGATTTGAGGCCCAAGCGCAATTGGCTTATGCAAGACCATGATCTGAAGCACAAGAACAAGTCGGATTTTGAATGGCTCAAAATTTCAGTTTTACAGTGACCTTGTCAAAGTCAAGACTTGTACCCCAATGAGATGTGTCAGGACCTTAAACAGGCATTTCAACCTTGAAAGCCCTCCAGTGTGACTGAGCTAATTCTGCAAAGAAGAATGATCCAGAATTCTCCAAAACAGTGGGCAAGACTGATTGTCTTTATTGTATGACAGTTTTTCACATGGATGATATAGGTTGCCATAAAATGACAAAACTTTTTCTGCAACTTCGTATAACAAATTAAATGGTCATTTAAAAACAATTTCATGTTTCCTTGTGTTCTCCTTTTCTTATATTAGATTTTGTATGAGGATCTGAAACCATTTAGTGTGAGAAATATGCAAAAACAGAGGTCTTTTCATAGCACTATACTATGTGTGTGTACACTATTGGCATGCTACTGTATGCTGCTTGCCATTTTCATAACCAAAAAAAAAAATGGTAAACTATACAGTATGTCCTCTAGCTTTCTGCTGCTTGACCTTTATGGTAGTTACATTGAGACCACTGTGCTTCCTGACAGCCCTCAGCATCCACTTAAGGTCTGGAGCCCTTAGACCTCTCTGCCTGTGTGTGTCTCAGTGCCTGTGATTAATGTGAATCCCTGGCCTCCCCCGGAGCCTCACTCTCCAGACACACACGCACTCAAGCTCTCGCACCCGCCTTCTTAAATTGATCTCTTAGGTCCAATGTTGGCTCGGTTCTGATGTAAACAGTCTGACAAAGGGAGCTGCAGCGGGTTAGACTGGATCAGGTTGGATCAGTGGAGAACCTTTCAAAAGTTTGGCCACTGAGCCAAAAGCTCACCACTTGCTACACCAGTAATAATAATCTATTTTTGAACTTTTCGTATATACAGTGTTTGCAGTTACTATGTAAGTCGGTACTATAATCATCTGTTCTGTCCAAGCACATCTTTCCAACTCCAAATCATATGAACCTATACAAAGTACCATTTACAAAGATCTTCCGAAGATATAATCTGCTTATGAGTGAAGGTCTTCAATAAAGAGAGAGATATCTTATATCAGGCAACTTTTTACTGTGGGTCAAATGAGTCAAGAAAGTGATCTAACTGATACTAAAAAGAAAAGAATCAGAAGGATGCAACACTCCTTAAATGGCCAAACTATTGAGTGGCTAAATGGTTAAACACTTTGTTAATAGAAGAGTTGCAAAAAGTGTTGAGAATAAAATGTAAAAATTAACTGCAAAAGACAAAGATGAAGAATTAAACATGAAAACAAGAAATATCCTTTATGCTCTAGTGCCACCATTTTCTGGAACTGAAATCTTCCTGGAATGTCCTGAAGCACAAGGTGTCATGTGCTCTGAGGCACTGCTAAGATCAGGAATGCTGAAACATGACCACTACTTAATAAGAAAAACAAGCTGAATCATCAAGATTGGACCAAAATACACCTTAAGACTTTTCAGAAGTGGACAGATAAGAAAGGAATGACTCATAATGCCCCAGATGGAAGGGCCCGTAGTTGGATGTCTAATGGACATGGGACACCAGTTGGAGGCAGGCGCCAGCAAGGTGGGGGAAGTGTAATGGTGTGGGCAGCTATTGTTAACGATTAGCTAGTTGGACCTTTTCAGACGGACTGAAAATCACCTCTCAAAATTACTGCCAGGTTCTAAAAAATACTTTCTTCAAACAGTTAGACACTGGCTTAACTGTTTCCACTTCATTTCCACTTTGAGGGTGAGGTGTCCGGCTGATACAACCTGACTCATCATATGCTAAGTGCTTTATACTAATTATTAGTGTCAAGGACATGTTACATCAGGAATTTGCTGTTAAAACATTCTTACCTTTAGCACTCTTAATTACTATATTTAAACAAACATGCTGACCTATTTTACCAGAACCAGTGACAATTATAAGGCAGCGTCATAACAGTTCTACAGCTGGCTTCTTCATTAACTAAATTAGCATTATTTTTTTTACAAAATAAATATATCTGCTCTACCTACTAAACTAGATTGCTAACTGTCACCAACAAACCATTGGAAGTATACATATATAAGGGGCATCCATCTGAATGCTTTTGACAATGGCCAAACTGGGATGGCTAAACATCTCCAGAGCATCTCCAAAACAACAGCTCTTCTGGGGTGTTCCTGGTATGCAGTAATTAGTAGCCTAAAAGTAGCCACATTTGGTTTCATGTCATGTTTATGGCTGGGTGCTTGTGCATCACTTAGCTTGGGTAAAAAGATAACACTAGAATGCACTAGATACTCTGGGCAATGTTCTGCTGGTAAATCTTGGGTCCTGACATTCATATGGATGATACTTTGACATGTTACACCTAAACACCTAAATATTGTTGGAAGTCCAAGTACATCTCTTTCATAGTAAATGTTTGTGAAGTGCTCAGTAACTGCAGAGTGTTTAGGTGTAACATGTCAAAGTATCATCCATCTGAATGTC
>JBBPCZ010000019.1:2545139-2556509 GCA_037974445.1 Brycinus macrolepidotus | reverse complement strand
GATTTACCAGCAGAACATTGCCCAGAGTATCTAGTGCATTCTAGTAACATCTTTTTACCCAAGCTAAGTGATGCACAAGCACCCAGCCATAAACATGACATGTGGCTACTATTAGGCTACTAATTACTGCATACCAGGAACACCCCAGAAGAGCTGTTGTTTTGGAGATGCTCTGGAGATGTTCTGCTGGTAAATCTTGGGTCCTGGCATTCAGATGGATGATACTTTGACATGTTACACCTAAACACCTAAATATTGTTGCAAGTCCAAGTACATCTCTTTCATAGTAAATGTTTGTGAAGTGCTCAGTAACTGCAGAGTGTTTAAAAAAACTTGCAACAACACTGCCATGACTCTGCTATGTTGGTCTCACTGTGTGAGAACAGTAAGCTATGCACATAATGTCTGCTAGGTGATGCTCATATGGCTCCTTTTCATTAATGCATGAGGCAGAGTGACTAAAAAATTGTGCGACAGACAAGCTACAGCCGGTAACTGTACACCTGCATATATAGATGCACCTGAAAAGATGTCCGATAGGTATAGGTAGAAGGTAGGTGTCTCTGTTAAACTGGCAATTCAGTTTAGAAAATAGTCTCAGTTCTTTTCTGTGTATTGCATTTGCTTTAATTCCTTATTACTAATTCTTGTAATGCATGTGTCTACAACCAGTTTAGCCCACAGCTTTGCAAAAAACAGCTGTTTGTGACACACATCTTGTAGTCAGCAGTGCAGAAAGTGTGCAGGCCGTGCATTCTAACAAGATTACTCTCCCAGTGATGCTGCTGCGAGGGATTATATGAAATCTGGCACAGGTCAATAGTACAGCCAGTCGTACTTTGAGCCATTTAGAAAGCCAAATATGGCCAAGTAAAGTTATAGTAATGTGAAACAAGAGAATATCATTCTTTTTATACATTTTCCTCACTTTGTTGTGGTGTCTTAGTTATATTTTGTGTTTGTATTATATGCAGACTACATTAAGACATCCATGTGCAGCTCCAGCTCCTGTTCTCTAAACAGTGAGAACCCCTATGCCACTATCCGGGATCCACCAGGCTTGGCCTGCAAACACACAGAAAGCAGCTACGTAGAGATGAAGTCTCCTGCACACAGAGACCTGACATTCTGTTCTAGCACCAGCACCACCCTGACCTCTGCAAACAGGAACGTTTATGACGTCGGTGAGTTAACAGTGGGGAAGGCCCTCAGGAGGCCATCACAGAAGCAGATATATGAACACTACAAGCTTTATTGCTAACTTTGAGTTTTGGATGCACAGTTATGTTTAAGTCAAACATTCCTAAATTAATGGTTGTGGTGTTGGTTATAGGGCTGAGATCATTTTACTGTCATGGACATACAATAAAGAAACAGGGCTTACCAAATCAAAGACATCAATTCAGAGAAAATAAATAAATAAGTTTTTTTTTTTAATTATTATTCCATATGCTCGGAGAATTTAATCCTATGCCAATAAAAAAACCATCACAGTCTCATGTGTGAAAAAGACCTTTATGTATGCATGTGTGTAGTGTCCCATCTCATTTCATATATTTTGTAAAGGGCTCGTGCTCATGCAAGGTGTTAATTATCCATGCACTCTTTTTACTACATGGTGTGTGTGATTTTTTTTTTTTGTGGTTCCCATAACATATAACATTCCCCATAACCTATAACATTACAAAACAACAGCTCTTCTGGGGTGTCCCTGGCATGCAGTAATTAGTAGCCTAATAGTAGCCACATTTGGTTTCATGTCATGTTTATGGCTGGGTGTAATATTACAGGTAAAAAGACAACCAGTGATTTTAGAATTAACTGTTTGCCTGCTGAAAAAAGTAATGACTACTTGTTGAGTGGAGGTCTGGGCCCTGTGCAGGAGTTCCTCCTCTTCAAACTTGTCAAATCATTCCTTTACTGACCTTGCTTTGTACACAAGGGCACAATCATGCTGGAACAGGAAAGGGCTTTCCCCAAACTGTTTCCACCAAGTCAGAAGCATACAATTGTCTAAAATGTCTTTGTATGCTGTAGCGTTAACATTACTCTTTAGGGTCCCAGCCTAAACACTGAAAAACAGCCCCGGCCCATTATCCTTTCTACACCAAACATTACTGTCGGCACAGTGGTTCTGGTATTTAGGGCTCTTCTGGCATTTGCAAACTCAGATTTGTCCATCAGACTTCAAGATAGTGAAGCATGATTAGTCATTCCTGATCATCATTCCAGTTTCCACTGCTCCAGAGTCCAGTGGCGTTATGCTTTAAACCACTTTAAGTCGATGCTTTGCAATGGGCATAGTGATCATAGGATTAGGTGCAGCGGTTCGGTCATGCAAACCATTTCCTGAGGTAGTCTGGAACTTTGTGGTGAGTGATCAACAAAGAATACATGGTTCTTACATGCTAAATGTACAAAGATAAGGAAAAACAACACAGCAAAAAGACCTAAACCTCATCAGCCTAAGCTAAAGCATGCCGCCAGGACATGGACATGAAAAATGCTCATGGACCATTTATGTCTTACCTTTCATGACTTGAAGGGATGCACTGAAGTAGATGTTTGCTTTGACATTTTGACAGACATTTTAGCTTTTGTTTCAAAAGAGCATTTTAAACCACTGGTGGCTAGAATTTTTTTTTTTGGCTTGGAATGAGGAACAAAGAGTCCCACAGCTATATCGTTCAAATTCACTCAAAAACAAACTGAAGACTTGAAGCAATGGTGAATAGCAACCTGTGCTAGGCAGTGATTGGTTGGCTGAAAAAATAAGGCGAAGCTTGGCAGAGAGCGCAGTGATTTTGATTTACCCTAATGCACTGACAACACTCACAGAAAACAATTGATACAATGACAACACTCAGAAATCAAATTTCATTATCTTTAAAAATGCAGCTTAATAAAAATTATTTTTCATTTGATCGAGTATGCCTGTGATCAATCTGGGTCTAGTCAGGCCTAACTGTGATTATGCCCTGGCTATAATGGTAACATGACACGGTTGTATTAATGGTCATGATCTCTCATGACAACCTATGACAGCATATCTGCCATGACACATTTTCTGGCATGGTTAGATCAATGGTGTGTAGCAAAGTTGAAATAAAGTGTTACAGAACTATGTATAAAGGTGCCAGCAAAGAGAGAGAGAGAAGGACAGTAGTTAAAGAATTGAATATATTATTGATTACAGAAATAAATGTGTAGATATATAAGCAGACATTTAACCTCTGTCCCCTGTTTCTTGCATCTCTCTCAGAACCCACGGTGAGTGTTCTGCAGGGACCCAACGGCTTGGCGACCGGTTTCTCCCAGAATCCATACGACCTCCCCCGGAACAGCCACATCCCTGGCCACTATGACATCCTACCCATGCGCCACAGCCCCCCACACACCCCACCACCTCCAGACAGCCCCCCAAGCTCCTTGCTGTAGAAACCAGGCCTCAGCCTACCTCGAGAATACAACCACCACCACCACCAGACTCTGCGGGACCTTCTCTTGTTTATCTTTTTTATCTCATCAGATCTTAATGTCTGTCACACTTGTGCACAGATGCATGAGAAGATGGATATAAAGGCAGTAATACCACATTGTGGCGGATTTCTGTGTGTTTACGCACATGGCGGGAAAAGATATTGATTACTCACTTATCTGCATTCAGTTCCCTGGATGGAGAAATTGCATTCTACGCAGAAAAAAACTGAACTAAAGAGAAGGAATAAGATGAGGAACACATGAAATATTCTGTAAAATTGTAAATAACGCAGTGGATTACGGGACCAGCAAAGTACTCTCATGTTGTTCAGATCCGGAGTATGAGTGCAGTCTTCAGCCGTGGAAGGAACATTCATGGGATTTTCTCATGTATATAGTATCTGTGGTACACTAATAGATGGCTCAAACTCTTTACAATAGGATAAGGCGTCATCATCGGTTCCCCTTTGCCAGTCAGTTGTGACTGACCCAAGACATCTCATTTGGAGCCAAGGTGCAGTTGTTAACCTCGACCATTCACTAGTTAAAGAGGACTTCAAACCCTTAGTGACAAAGCATGGCTAAATAGTAAGTAGTTCTTATCGTTAACAGATGATTACCAAAAAAGACGTTTTTAAGAACAAATTTTTGATAACACTATAGTATATGAGACTTTACAAGATTTAAACCACATTCATAAGGTATTTTAAATCCTAACAGTGATAAACAACTGTAGCTCAGTATTACTTGTGCAGTGTCACTAATGGTACTTGTCTGTCAACCTGCTTCATATAAAATATTTTATGGATGGTACTATATAAAGTTAGCAGGTGTAATGTCATGTGAATGTGTGATAAGTCCTTAAACTATAGTGTTGTTTTCTTTTACTTCGCTTGGTAAATACACTTATTTTATTTCCCTCTTTGTATTTTTTTAAAATACCAGTCAGTGGGTATTGATGAAGGGTTCTTTTCTATTTATGTATTTATGGTGTATTTATTTGTAATTTATTTGCACAAGTGATGCTTTTTTCTTTCTATTGTAAAGTTTAAACAAAAATTCAAGCATGAGCAAATTATACCAAGTGACGCTTAATTATTTTCATGTCATTGTGCCGTTTGTGCACACATTTAAAATATACAACACCAGTTAGCTTTCATGTTCCAAGTATACGCATCACAGCGAACAAAGACCATCTACATATCGCAAAATCACACTTAACATTTCTTGTTTTAGAAGTTCAGTTTGGTAACTGCTTTGCTGTTTTACTTTGTGCTATGTTCTAAATGTAGTTACATACCCCTCACTAAAGCAATAACATACAGTCAATTGCACATCGATAGGCACAACACTGCAGTTTACCCACCCATCCACAGCTGGGGAGTGCGTTTACATGAAGTTCATATGGGCTGTTTGTGAACATAGAATTGATTTCATCTCTGGGTCATTTAAATGCTGCTCGATGTTTTCTTACAAAATTCAAAATAAAGCATATGATGAACGAGTCTCATTTGACAGTGGCCCTCACGCCTGTCACATAAGGTTCATTTGTAAATTTCTTTAACTAGCTCACTGTTGTAAATCAGCCACTTCTCCTTTCCTGAAGGTTAACCACTTCTGCTTTTTTCCCCCCCAATGATGATGGACACAGAGTTTTAGGGAACTGAAATAATATTGTTTCAATGAAGCAGTTAAAAGATGTATGTACAAAGGATGATGAGTCACTAAATGCCAAAAAAAAAAAAAAAAAGAATAAGTCCATTTCACATAATCACATAACAGTCAGCACAAATCAACCAAATTACTTGTGTAACCATTCTTTTATTTTGTACTTTGAAATTGGAATTACAGTGGATAGAGTAATAGTATAATAATAATAATAATAATAATACAAAAAAAAAAATCACAGTACAGCGCAAACAAAAAAATGTTCTTGAGGCAATACGTGTAAGATAACTGACAGTCAGAACATCAATTTCCAGGTAAACTAATTAAGACACGCCAGCTATGTGCAGTGCTTAGGCTGGGCCTAGCCGTGCCATCTGTACCCACACATCATTGGCACAGCCCTTTGTGTTTCTACTGGTTAGATACACACCCAGATTCAGGGTTTCAAGGGTCAGTTTGAAACCAGGCCCGACACCATTCAGACAGAATGCATAGAGAAAGATACAGTGCCAAACGCTGTACATATATGATGTGGCAGTTTCTTCACAAAAGTAACTAGATTCTGTTTTACAATACAGTATTACTACACTCATACAGAGCAAGGTCTGACACACCTAGGGTCAAATTTGTGAAAAACTGTGAAATGGCTCACACCTATACACTTGGCATTCAACACTGCTCATTCTGATTCTGTGTTTTTATACCAGCTACCACAGTCTGGGAAGGGCTTTACCAGCTTAACCCTGAAGAGTCATCGCTTACAGAGTCTTTCTATTTCAAAGAGAATTCTCTTAGGTGGACACCAGTTAAAAATAACATTCTGAGTAGCTGATGTGCTCCGAGGTCATTTGGTGCAACCACAATATACCATGCATTACAGTTCCAGTCTGCACTAAAACTTCTATTTCACACACAATATTCTAGTCTATTCCTTAGCCAGCTATGAAGCACAAAACTGCTGCAGCTTGTGGTTATGTCCACATCTGCTGAGTCAGAGGAATGCTTGATTTTACAATCACGACAATATTATACTGGGCTACAACACATAATACATTCTTAATTTTATTCTGGTCATTTTCCATCCACAGACATCCCACCTTCTTAAATTTCAAGAATCTTACATAATGGGCTAATAAATCAGTTGGCTACCACAGAATAAATACTTGTTAAAGGTCTAAATAATTAACTGTAGTGTGGGTTAGTTCAGGAATATTGTATTTGGTGCAAAGATACAGAACAGCTCCAGTCTACAATTATCACGTATCTATTGTGTGTGGTGGTGGTCAGATGAGCAGTATCTACTCCTGCCTTTCTTACTTAAACTAAAGAGAGTGATACCTTGGGGGGTGCTATGATGTCATGTGCCACGTGTTTGTTCTAAAAGGGGTGGACGGAGAGTCTCCATGATTTCACTTATTATACTACTTCTGATAGTGTTTGAGGTACAGCACAATCATAATAAGAGCACTGTCAAAAAATGTGTCTATATCATAAACCGTCAAAAATTCAAGACTTCCATTTCAAATACGTCACGCACTGATACTCCAGGAAATTTTGTCCCTAAATTTTGACATCAGTTGTTCTTTACCACAGATTTAACCTAGCTACAAGATATTACATACTTTGGGCAAAAACTGATATCACAACAAAGGGCAGGGGGGAAAAAAACAGACAGTCACACCGGATAGTATGAATGCTGCTATTATAGCATTAGAGAAGATCATGTGATGAATGCCTCATGGCACTGCTGCGCAGAGCGAGAGGGCCACAGAAAACCCCCACAGTGGTAGCACATGCGCAAAACTGGAGGCGTC
Source organism: Brycinus macrolepidotus (assembly GCA_037974445.1). Lineage (NCBI taxonomy): Eukaryota > Metazoa > Chordata > Actinopteri > Characiformes > Alestidae > Brycinus > Brycinus macrolepidotus. Next base: position 2,549,547 of record JBBPCZ010000019.1, on the reverse strand, counting down.
CCCGTGTGACATTCCGTTGAGAAAGGCACTAGAACCACTACTCTACCCCGCAAAAAGACGCAAGAGAAGCACAGGATGAATGGAAGCAGCAGCAGCAGGAGCCGAGAGTCGACGTGAAGAACCATGTTTGGGGTTTTCCCTGTGCTGAAAGCTAAAATCCTCCTCCTTCACCTCTCCACCACTTCTCCTGATGCTGATATAAAGCATGCAAGCATTTTCTGCCACAGGAGCCGCCACCATCATGGTGACTTATGGGCAAAAGCTACTGCCCGTCAAAATGTGTGATAAGTGCGCCTAAGCTGGCATTTAAGTTTACATGCAAAGTGATGGATATGCTTAAAATGCAGCCACAGCCAAAGATGGAGAAGTCAGTGGTCTCTGGGACATAATGCTAGTCTAATACGTCCTAATGGAGATCACAACGCTGTGATACCGCAACACCTCCAATAGTGCAGGCCAAAGGCTCAGCAACAAACAGGAGACGGCCTCCTAAGATACAGACACCAACAAACCTTGCACCTTTTTCACTAAATGAAATAATATATTAAGACATTTCTGTGAACATCAGCATGACTGATTATTAAAACTCTGCAATATAAAAGCCTACCATGGCAGAAAAAAAAAAACCGTTAAGCTTAGTCCAGAGCGCAGGTGGTGACGCTTTTGAGATCCGAGGTTTAGAAACACAGCTTCTGTGCTCAAGCTCGGCCGCGCAGCTGTGTCTCGGAACCAAAGCAGTCTTTAAGAAGTGGTGAGGGAGAGGGCAGGGGGTGTGAAGAGAGGAAGGGGCGGGGGTGGGGGGGTGGGGGGGTGAAGGCTTCTGCAGGTGGGCCTGGAGGAGGGTCAAGGAGGGGGCTAGATGCTCTGGCAACACTGCATCTTTGGTTTATTCTCAGTGGGCTGCACCTGGATGGACACCACGTTGTTGCTAGGTGACATGTCGTTGTCCCGGCGGTCCGACATCTGCTTCTGGGACACGATGCGGTAGATTTCTAAGGGATGAAGTGAAATTTAAATACCACAGCTTAGCTACTGATCCAGAGCTGGAGGTTATTAGTTAAGCTTCTCAAAACACAAGAGTCTTTTGGGGATCACTTTGCTTAGTTCACGGAGACACAGATCAGTGTATGCACAGCCAAAACCAAGATTAGTAGATGTTTTATAAATGCAGAATCTGAGCTCATTATGCTTTTTTAATTAGACGTACCCATAAAACCTCACAGGACGCCTGAAGGTAATGTAATTACTGTGTTATATCTGATGTCCTTTTAAAAATTTATACTTTGAGTTCACTTTGCAGAAAGGACATTAAGGCTAGGCTCACTAACAGAGCAGCAACACAAGCAGGAAGCTTTTTATTACGGTCACGTCAGGCTAGAGGAACTCAAAGGACCAACCCCAGCAAGGCCAGGCCTTTGATTAGTCATTCATAAGGATATGGCCTTCAGCCAAAAGCCAATCACTTAAAATCTCCCTCACACTCGAACACACACACACACACACACACACACACACACTTTCTCAAGCTTATTTGTATGCAATTCTGCCCATCAACTTTTATTCCCCTCGTGTTTTGTTATCCATTCACCCTTTTGGATAAAAAAAGGATTCAGCCTTAACCTGACGCTGAAGATAAGGAACCAAAAGGACATGCCAGCACCTTCCTCACCTCCTGCACTAAAAAACTACTCACCAGTCAGGATGGTCTGAAAGGCTGTCTCCACGTTTGTGGAATCCAGAGCTGATGTTTCAAGGAAAGACAGCCCATTCTTCTCTGTAGACACAAGGAACATTCATCCACTAAGATAGCATCTCACGGTCACAGTTATCTACCGCCAAAAGAGCACCAAGCTGCTTTAAAATTACAAAACTAGCCTTCACCCTTGCTTTATCACAATATTTCTGAAGTAATGGCATTATAAACAAGGTCATAATGGGAAAGAACACAGCACTATGGAGTTCAAGATGTACTTCCATGTGCGTATCTGACCTGCGAATGCACGCGCTTCATCGGTGGGCACGGCCCGGAGATGGCGCAGGTCACTCTTGTTGCCGACCAGCATGATGACGATGTTGCTGTCAGCGTGATCTCTCAGCTCTTTCAGCCAGCGCTCCACATTCTCATAGGTCAAGTGCTTAGCAATGTCATAAACTAGCAGGGCTCCCACAGCTCCACGGTAATACCTTCAAACCAAAAGACAGTAACTAGAAAGGAGAAAGGCACCTCACATAGACAGAAGACTGAACACACACAGTTAGCAAGTGTGCTGTGTTGAACTTTGAGTGTAAATGGGCGTCTGCGTCGTGAAACAAATTTACTGCAGAATCTTTACCATGGCACATACCCAAGCTGTGTGTGAGAGTGGCAGTATGTCTTACGCTGAGGTGATGGCTCTGTAGCGCTCCTGCCCAGCCGTGTCCCATATCTGGGCCTTAACGGTCTTCCCATCCACCTGAATGCTGCGAGTAGCAAACTCCACTCCAATGGTGCTTTTACTCTCCAGATTGAATTCGTTACGGGTGAAACGGGACAGAAGATTACTCTTCCCCACACCAGAGTCTCCGATCAGGACCACTTCAAAACAAGGCATATAGATGATTCAATTTATGCTTAAAGATCCATTAAGCATGACAATCTAACTTATTCCCAGCAAACTTTTTAGAGTCTTATGAAGACAGGCTAAAGTCTTGGACTTGTTGAAGCTGTTTACCTCCAGAAGACACACAGGTGAGGAGCTCTAAAACTGTGGGAAATGCTGGGGATAATCTGATCAGTTTATACTTAGAAGCAGTGACAACAGACTGATAGTCTCTGCTTCAGATTTGTCTCATTTTCTTTGATAATTACTACACCCACCCCTAGTGCCATACTCCTACACTTTCTCCAGGACATATGGATGCTTAAAAGCCAACAAATGCACCTACGCCTGGTCTCCTCTAGAGAGCGATGTGTTTTGTCAAAGCGATGGCCTTCTTCATATTATTCACCTATTACAGACCATTTATAAACTATAAAAATAAGCATTACACCAAACTGAAAGGAAACCTCAGACAACTGCATTTCGTGAAGATGCTTATACGTCTTGCTAAACTAGGACGTACAAAAAAAGAAACGGAGTATGGTGATCAGATTAATGCTGATTTCTTGTGGAAATGTAACAGTTTACACCGCTGATGAGGCACTAAGTTTGTTGTGTTTCTGTTGACAGCAGTGTGGACAAATTAACCAGTAAATAAGACGTGTTGCTGTAATCTAACTTACAACAGGAGAACAGCTGCCTGGCTAGTACAGGAGAACAACTAAAGCAACATGTTAGCTAGTACGCCAGTGTTCCCAGTTCCTCTTCCTATTTTGCTTTACTTTCCGTTACATCAGGCGATCCAGAGACTGAGCAGAGCACTGACCAGTTAAAAGAAGGACAACAGCCCCATTTCTGTCTTATCTATCAATAAATATGACCATATCCAGCTGGCTAGGTTAGTACTCCTCTCCTGTAAGGTGTGGTGCTGGAAACAATGTTTGGATGCAGTTCAAATAACGTTAGCCACAACATATGCGCCCCCATTGCGGCTCTGGGCTGAGGAGGCTATTAAAGCTAACAGTTAACCCAACTTAACTTACAATAACGTTGACGTTAATGTACATTACACTGCCAGACACGAAGGGATGGAATAGGTTGGCTTGTAATGTTTTTAGCAGTGAGCAGGCTAGCTAGCCTCGATGGAGACAGTTGGAATTTTGTTGTAGCCCTAGCAGCAGTTAGCTGTTGCCTTGCTAACTAAACAACCGGGAATATAAACAAGAGGCTCGCCAAATGGTGGGTAAATGTAATTTACCTTTAAATAAGTAGTCGTATTCGTCGTCTCTTGTTCCCATTTTTGATCAAAACAAAGGTGAAACACTGCTGGATAAACACTGGGCGAGTAGAACTGTCCACCCTCCGCTCGGCTGCGGCACTGCAGTCAAGACTGATCAGGCGGTAGCCATGCTAACCAGTTAGCAACGGACAAACCTCGACCAGGGCTTCAAAACAATCAGCACCACTTCAAAATACAAGTCCCGGCCAAGACTAACCTCAAGCAGGGCTGCTGCACTGCATTGGACAAACGTGTTGGGATGTCTTACCATTAGAATAAGTGTGAAGTGTCCATTTGTCATACGTGAACACACTACAGTACACAGTGTGATCAGCACGAAATTCTTTCTCTGCATTTAACCCATTAGCACAGTGTGTGAGGAGGCAACTCCGTTACCACCAAAGCACAAAAAAACAGGGACTTTAATGACTTTGCATTCAAACACATAGACTTTAATATGGAGTTGGTCCCCCCCCCCCCTTTGCAGCTGTAACAGCTTCCACTCTTCTTGGAAGGCTTTCCACAAGATTTTGGAGTTTCTGTGGGAATT
>JBBPCZ010000019.1:2525138-2545039 GCA_037974445.1 Brycinus macrolepidotus | reverse complement strand
ATCTTTAAGTCCATCTCATGAAAAATGGGAGCAAAAACAAAAGTGTTGCGTTTATATTTTTGTTGAGTGTACATACATATACTCATTGTGTACATGCACACATACTTATCTAAATTTACATATAGCTTACATATAGTTTACATATACATATATACTGTATATACGTATATATTTTACAATACACACCTTTGTACTGTCCACTTTCTGCCATGATAATGCAAATTCCCACTTGTGGGACTAATAAAGGTTTATCTTATCTTATCTTGACTGTGGGATTTGATGGGGTTCAAATCAGCTACAGCTGGATTTTGTTCAAATTTTTAGGTCTTATTAAAGTCAGGAAGCAGTTACAGCTGGTAATGAGAAAATGCTATAATTGAGTTCTAATTCTTACCTGCTGTATACGCCTTCTTTGTAGAGCATGAAGTCATTCGTCACCTCATAAGCAAAGCTGACAGGATTAAGCCTGCCCACAGCATCCACCATTCCCATCTCATCATACTTTAAGATATGAAGACATAGTTAAGTGGTGCAAAAATATGCTTTAAGTAAACTGCTTTGAAATTTGAGATCACTTACTAGAGTTATGTTTACCACATCCTTTACAAAGGCAGCAGCGCGCTGAGGACTGTACTTACAAGGACCATCCTACAAGCAAAAAAGAATATACAGCATGGGAAAGTATTCAAACGGTTTGGTTTTGTTATTTTGTACGCTTTCAGCAGACACATCCACCACACATACTGTGTTTTGCCTTTATATTTATAAATGTGAACAAAAAAGTATGTCCTCTTAAGGATAAACAAAAACAAATTTACAGGGAAAAAAGTATTCAGACATTCTGTTAAAATAAACATATGTAAAGATTCAAAATATTAATAAAATATGGACATACACAAAATAAATGAAAAAGCATACATGCCACAAAATAAAAATAAAACGCAAATTGCACTCGGTGTCATTATAAAAGATACTGAAAATGGTTTAATTCAAAAAGTCACAGGCTTGGTGAAGGTGAAGAAGCTTCCTAAAGTTCTCAGAGGCAACGTTATTACACAACAATCAAATGGAAAAAGCTACAGAGCCACAGCAATGACCTTAATTGTCCCTGTGGAAAGTTCATGAACTACAACTAATTGCCCCTGGACAGGTGGACCACACAAGATTTCTCTCAAACTAATGAGAAGGAAGATAAGAGAGAAGATAGCAGCCACTTGAAAATAGTTGCAGGACGATCTGAAAGCAGCAGGAACAACTATAATACCAAGAACAATAGCCAATTACTGCGATCAACTCCATTCCTACACCCTGTGTAAAACGCCTCTCCTAAACAAAAATCACAGACATGTCTGTCTAAAATTATAGAATTGCAGTCCAACAGAGGGACCCTCGCAACCACAGTACTGCAACAAGCTAATTGTTTCTTACTGTGGATGTCTTGAAGCTGTAATTCCCAACAACTACAAAATCAAAAGACAATGTTAATTTGAAGTGGATACATGCACTGGAAGTGCATAACTATTGACACTAGTATTGTTTTGTTGGTGAGGAAAGTAGCAGTTCACTCACTTGAGCTGTGTATGGGTAGTCTTCCTCGGTCATAATTCCTTTGCTGTACTTGATGTACTCAAAGGCTTGACTTGGAAGTCCACTAAAAACAAATTATATAAGGTTTTAGTTTTCTTTTTTTAGCATCTTATTTGTGTTCTATTGTTCACAAAATTTACCCCTTTAGAAAAAGGAGACTTTTGACCCACTTATCTACACTCACCCATTGCAGCCATGATTGTTGAACGCGCCAGCACAATCTACCAACTGCTGCTCTGCCTGAAAGATTACAATAACCAAAGTATAACAGCATAAATGGCATTGTGTGACACATATAATTCAGCTATGTGTAATACTGCAAAACATGACGGTAATGTTTATACTGAACATCCAACATGTAAACACAGGAGACAGGAAAGCCCTGTATAGCAGCAGTGACTACCTGTGTATTACAATATATAATTACAGCATATAATTTAGCTGTTCTCATGTGGTTGTTTCATTATGACCTGTTAATGCTCCCTAAAAAAACAAATGTCCTGCACTTTTAATTGACTGCCTTGATATGTAAAATGGAGGATCCTCAGTGCTTAGAATCTGCTTACCAGTAGAGGGAGCTTTCCTGTGGCGATTGCAGTGACAGACTCCAGGCATCCTGTGGTAGAGAAAGTCCAGCAGCTGCCACAGGGGCCCTGAAATAGTGCACTTGTAAAATTCATATATCTTACATATGTTTAATGGAATATTGCTGAATACTATAACCTAGCATTCACATTTTACAATATTATAATTTTAAAAATGCTACAAGTATTAGATAATTTATGTATCACCATGTTATTTTCTCAAAGTCATTTTAAATAGTAATGACGTGTTATACATTTTGGGGATTTCTGTCTTTGGAAAAGAAAAAAACATCCCTGATGGCTATTTGTATAATGGTACAGGAGTCTTCTTTAATTTCTGGAATCCTGTATGTTTTGACAGTCTTAAAGGGCATCATGTCTTGAGTTTCTTCTCAGTTTTTCAGGGGGCTGGTGTTACAGCCATCAGATGTGGTAGCAACAACATCCAGTATGAAGAAAAGCACTGCACCTTTACCATTAACTGTGAAGGTGCTCAGACAATGATTACACATTAAACATCAATATGAGCATCAAAAAAGTACAGGATCACAGTGTGAGAGCATAGTACGACCTCTCTGTATATAAAAAAATCTCAGATTAATCTACTTGAAAATGCAGATGTGGTACTATTGTAACTACACTGTGTGTGTTCAATGTAAACCTCATTAGTGAACAGTACATGTCTGGTTAGCATGCTGAGTGTAAAATGAGGATACCTGGTTCTTTACATGGGTGACATAATTGCCTTTCTTCCTCCAGTCGATGGAGTCCGGGTATGGCCCATTGCTGTGCACGTGATTTCCACTGGTGGCTGAACAATTCTGCAATATTTGAAAAAAAAAAAAAGGTTAATAACACAGTAGTCCATTGTTGTCTTAAGTCATGAAGGGATGGCAAGTGCTCCTGATGGATACCTGAGGCTCTGTCAGAAGGTACAGTTTCCTGAACTCAGCAAAGGTCATATCTGCGAACTGGTTTAGTCCCACTGTGTGGTACAAAAGAGTAGCGCATAAGATTATATATTTGGTTATTACATTAAAATCTCATAAGATTTAGTGGAGATATGATCCCAGCCATACTTCTGTACTGGTGTTTCCCTGCATTGTGATGGTCGATTCTTCTCTTGTTTTCAGTGAAAACCTGAAGCCTGTAGTAATACTCATCCAAACTGTATATTTTATTGTGCTGTGGACAAGATTTACACAAGACGACCACTCTATTTATACCCCAAGTCATACAGCGGTAAATCTGTCTTATATGGTAGGTAATGCTAAATCCTTACTTCCTTGTTTAGATCAAACCACAAGTTAAAAGAGGAACTTGGGCTCATCCCAACTTTTGTCACTTACCTTGGACATCCATGTTTTGAAGAGGTACTCATCTGTAACAACGAACATGGGCCGTATGTAAGAAGTGATGACATGAAATGTAAGCTATATGTAATATATTTAAACCTCACAAAATGATCGGACTCGTTCACTGGAGCAGGCTATGTTGGAATGAGTAGTTCCTCTCAGTAGGCTAGCTAGCACAGCGCCAAAACAACAGCAAAAACGAAACTAAACGTTATTTGGCGCTAAAACAGTTATTTTAGTTTAAATGGAGGTTTAACTCTTACCTTGTTCACTTAAAATAGGGGTAGCACAGGTGCAACGCAGAAGCAAAAGTAGTGGGGCAGTTAAAAGAAGCGTTTTCATGTTGATGCCAACCGCTCCTCCTAGGCTGTGCGGCGCGTGAGGCGAACAGAGGATCAGAAAGTTCCCCTCCATCACGTGACGCGTTTGGGGCGGGAGAGGTTAAAAGCGCTAGTAACGTCACTGAGAACAAACGCGAAAATCTACTCCAAACGCCAGTTTCTTAGATACTTGCCCCTACACAGATTGGTCATTTAATCAAAGTAATTTTCAGTGAATAAAATGAAATACTGTACACACAATAATTTAATTTACTAATTTACTTACTATAGCCATGTCTCAAACTTCAGATGAGGCACAAGGGTCGGAGGAATCACACTCCACTAGACTGTCGAGAACTGGAGCTGCACAATATATCGTCTGTTTATCTTTATCGCGATATTGCTCTCTGCAATATTGATATCACAATAGCCTGCAATATAGAAATAAGCTGCGAACCAATCACAGTGTTTCTGACAGAGTAACCAATCACAGCTCCAGGTGTTTAAATATTTATGTAATCCAGCCAGTCAAGCTCATGCACTCTATGAAGCCACGCTTTTGTAATTTGTGCAGAATGAGGCCTGGCATTGTCCTGGGGAAATATACATAGGATTCCTGGGAAAAGACATTGTCTTGACAGAAGCATATGTCTCTCTAAAATTCCAATGTAAGCCTCTGCATCAATGGTGCCTTCACGTATATACAGATCCCCTATGCCATGCGCATTGATACCCCCCCCCCCCATACCATCACAGATTCTGGTTTTTGCTCCTTTCCTTGTTAACAATCTGGATGGTCTTTTTCATCTTTCGTACATAGAATCTGATGGGGTTTTTTTCCTCAAAACAAGCTGAAACGTGGACTCATCTGTCCACAGAGCACTTTTCCATTGTCTTTCGGTCCATCTCAGATGAGCTAGCTGGCATTTCTGCACAAAATTGATGCGTAGCTTCCTCTTTGCATAATACAGTTTCAGGGAGCAATCTGTTGATGCAGCAACAGATTGTGTTCAGCAACAATGATTTCCCAAAGTACTCCTGAGACCATATGGCTATGTCCGTCTCAGTAGCATGACGGTTTCTAATGCAGTACCAGCTAAAGGCTCTAAGGCCATGCACATTCAGCAGCAGTTTCCACCCTCGGCCTGTCATTTTGCCTGTTAAATAAAGGTTCAAGTGAATTACCATATTACAGATTTTAGTTTCTATTGCATTTTTAGAAAGTGTGCCAATTTTCTGGAAATGGGGTTTGTACGTTTTCTATCAATTTAATTTTTTCCATGGTATTTGTTTGGTTTTCTGTACCAAAAATATAATTCATAATTCATCTTAATTCATTCTTGCATGACCATTTTTTAACCTCTGTGTATCCCCTCAAAGTAAACAGGCTATTCTGTATTTCTGTGCCTTTAGAACTGATGTATGTAAATGATCTATTTTCTGATTGACTGTCATGTATTGTAATTCATTCAGAAGGCAGCACAGGGCTGAAACCCTACTTTGGACTTCAACATGAAGTTCTAAACTGCTAACTGCCTAGGCTGAGAGATGTGTGACATCACAAAAACCATATAGTTTCCAGATATGGACTGTACGGATGGGAAAGTGAATTTACATTTTGAAACTCAACAATATTTACATATTTCAAGAATTTTTTATTTCAGAAAAGTTATAATATGGGCCTATTTATATACTGAAAGGCACTGCAATCTCAATATGTAGCAGTAAAATCTCAGTACCGATATTTTGTCTATATAATGCATACATGTTTTAATAAAATGCATTGTCATACATATTATTAAAATCAAATAAAATGGAATATGAAATCAAATGGAATAATATTTCATGATCATGATGGACCTAAGACCTGCATTGATAAAGCAGCTGCCCAGTTTTGCTTTGGTTTACCTTTGGACTTGACTTAAGTAGGAGAAATCACTGGCTGGACTTCAGTAATAAACCATTTGCCCCATTTTTCCTGTACCAGTTAACCAATAGCTTGCACTGTGTCCAGACTATTATAGTGTAAATCATTGGCTTGGCCTACAATAAGAAAAGAAAACAAAGCACACGCACAAAGAGACAAAATCCCCCTGAGATAGAATAGATTTATTAGCAAGAGGTAATCAGGAAACATACAATTTATTTTCACCTTTTTTTCCCTTTTTCTTTTTTTACAAAACTGGAAATATTTCTCAAGCTGTGGAAATAAACTTAAGGGTTGAAAGATAATTCTCATACCACTGGGTATTGCTAACAGCAAAACGTTTGTTTGTTTGTTTGTTTGTTTATATATCATGTATAAGAGTATGTGCACGTAGATGTGTATACAGTATGTATATATAGATTTATATATATAATATGTCCTTTTTAAAGTTTCTGGTTGATACAGTGTTGCATGCCTGCCATTTGAGCATTTCAGTGTGTTTCTAGACTGTACATAGTAAAAATACATACAAATATTCACAGAATAAGCACTACATTACTATATTCCTGCTAAGAGAATGATTATAGACAGGATTACAGTATATGCAAAACACTTTAAAGTCCTCTACCTCTAGATCATGGTTTCAAAATCACAAATTGCTTAGCATTGAGTGTGTAAGCTTAGGATACAATGCTTCAAAGAGGTGTGCTTTATGCTAGTACACATTAAGAAATATGTTGGGCTGCATGTACAAAATATACAGAATACGTTTCTCTGTGGTGGATTTTGTACAAAATATGTTTCTATTTTTTTGTTTTTATTCTTTTTTTCTCATTTTTGTTTTTATTTTCTGGCAAGGATGCAGAATCATATTTTCTTTATTCTAGGGCTACAAAAATACCTTTTTAGGTTGCAGGCGGAGAGACTCATTCACTTGTTCTGATCATACTCTTAAACGACAATGCATTTTACAAAGTGATATACAGTCACGTTCCACAATCACTGGAACAGCAAGAAGGACATAGATTGTCTGTTAATATACAATAGGTGGATATTCTGCTGTAGACAAATGTTGTCAGCCCCAGAGTATGCTATCTTTTTTTTTTTTTTATCCATCTCTTGTTTTCAAACAGGGCAGGCTCTCTTTTATCTGTTGTTGTAGTAAGTTTTGTAAAAATATAATCTTATTTAATGATGTATAAGTTAACTCTTGAATGGAGGATCTTTGAGCTGTTATTTTTGCAAAAGGAACCGCTGTAAAGTTTTTTTGTGAAAAAGGCTATATATTATGACATTTCGCATGCAACAAAGGGTCTGATGAGAGAGTTTCTATAATGCCAGCAAGATGTACATTGTGTTCATCATCAGATCATGCCTAAACGTTTTGGACAATAAATGTGTCACATGTCGGCTGGAGCCGTGGCAATGTCAATCCACAGTGGTAGCAATATGTATTATCCATATACCTGCACACTCGAACAATAAAATATGTATACTGGCTTCAGTTTAGTAAGTATGGTAACATTGACTTTGGAAGTCACCTATTATTACCAATAATGCTTGCTTGTATACAATAGTATAGTTTCTCATTGCTACATTGTATGCGTGTAGATTTGTTCCATGCATCAATTATTGGTCCAAGTATATTGGTCAGCATTGTGTTATTCTTCAGCCAGAAGGTAAGATCCATCAAATTTCATTCTGTCCGCAGAGACGAACAAAACTAACTCATGACCTCAGATTCAGCAGTGAATCTCCAGGACACAGTAACGTTTAAATGAAAACTGTTCTGAATATATATTTATATAGATATTTGGATTTGGTGGAAAATCGCTGTTATAAAGGGAAAACACCATGATATCTACAACAGGAGAGATGCAAATGAATATATTTTCTGCTCTTCTGTGAAACCTGGAAATGTTTAAGCGCTTTGTTGACTACTAGAAACAAAGTTACAGATACAGAAGTAATAATATGTAATACATAACCTAAGACATGGTACTGTGTATGAATACATGATAAAAAGGCTATACATTGTGTAAGAAAAAACCATCTTCTCAGTTGGGCACTTTAGGCTCAATTCTGAGTGAGGCTTCATACATGCTTTCTTCATCGAATACATTGCTACTGTCCAGCAGATACTGGGCTGCCTAGAAAAGATGAGAGAAAGGGAAACAATGTTCAGTTGCGCCTGGCACTTTGGTTGTCATCATAACCCAAAGAAGTCGCAGTTATTATAAAGGGTGTAATGTCATAATAAAGAGAATTTCTGACTGTTTCTGTGCAAATTCTGAGCATTCAGTTACAGAATTGTCAGAGGTTATAGTTCTGAAAACTGATTAAAAGTAGTTACACACAGCCTTGTTCTGCTAAAAGTAAAATCATCCTTAACAATTTTCCTATATCTTTGGCATCGATGAAGTGCAGTCTCAAAGCTGTCTATGGAGAATGTAAATTGAGTTACATGTAATTCACTGTGTAACTCACAATGTAATATTAACAATAATAATAATAATAATAACAATAATAATACTTAATTACACTTGAATAGTAAGAACAGTAATAAATCATAGCTTCCACGATTAAAGCAGTTTTTATCCAGTAAAAGCCAATTGTGAGCAATTCTTGTTAAGCAGGCAATAATTTTCAAAAGATTCTGCTTACAGCTTTTTGCATGAATTAGTATTAAATACAGGACTGAGTTTCCTGAACCCCGTTAGTAGCCCCCTTGCCTTCCACCTGACTGCCTCACCCCCAAAATGGGCCCAGAAAGAAAGAGTGAAAAATAGAACACATCAAAATATATATATAAATTTATTTTATTGTCTGTGAGAGTCTATCAGAATTCTTGAACAGTAATGCCTTGTATACACTCGGTTTTTAACTGTGTCCTGGGCAATTAGATCACAAGTGGACAACCCTAAATACAGGTGTAAATGACCAGCAAGATCAGATCTCTCAAACCACTTGTTGAGGTGGTCTGGGGCACGTGTGACATATCTTTTGTAGTGTAAACACTAATGTGTCCTGTTGCATCCCTGACAAGGAAAGGATGTCAGAGGAATATTCATCAGAAAAATGGAGAGGAGCAGTGTAAAATAAAACAGAAAGGTATGCTTCAGGTTTAAATTTTGGGCAAAACTACAGTTGCACAGTATGTTGTAGTTGTAAGTATCTCGTCAGTGTAAGATTCTAGCAGAAGTGACACAGACAGTAACAAAATCTGAACACAAGTGGTCAACTAAACACTTTATAGAAGCATGATGTGTAAACAGAGATGTGTCTCAGCTGTCCACTTGAGATCCAATCATCTGAGACACATTTTAAAATCAAGTCTAAACTGGACCAAAATAATATAATACACCAATTTTCTCACACTATTTTAGTTTTCTGTCATAAAAATATATATAGTAATAATAGTCCATACCTTTGGCTGATGATCGATCTTGTATGCTGTTTGCTGAAACTGTCTTATTTCTCTGATGATGTGAGAGATCTGCAAATTCACATAAATACACACTGGCTCCTGTAAATTAAAACTGCAACCAAAACATCTGTTCAGTTTCCATAACTATATTACATGTGTAGGGCAATAGCAAGCCTATAAATTATCTGAACAAATTTTAAAGCACCAAAATCAGTTCCTGGATTATTAAAGACCTAGCCTTAATAGCTCATAATAGATGTGTTGTCCTAACATCATGAACAGAGCCAGTGGCTATGTGAACAACTTTTCAATACGGTGAAGTACAACTTTTGAGTGAATACAGTCTGGTGAAAACGTGACATTCCTTTCATCAATAATGGAGCAAGTGGTTAAAGGGTTGAATCTTCTGTCACTACTTATAAGCAATGTTGATTCTACTTTGAATCCTCCTCAGAAAGTACTAATCATTCTGAAATCTGAAAGCAATGATTATTTACTGGCAATAATTTTACATTTAAACTTTTGATAAAAAGTTCTTGAAGGTGCATTGTCTTAAAGCACCATCAGGATCTACAGGCTTTAGGAAGCTTCATTAACAGTTCAAAATGTTCTCTGCACAAACACATCCCAAATGGTTGAAGAAAAGCTGAAAATGATTTCTATTCAGAGACACCTTCTGATTACACAAAACATCTTTTCTGAAAAAAAGACATTTCAAATTCATTAGAGCAGCCCTGGTCCCAGAGGCCCCTGATTGTATGCTCCCAACACACCTGATTCAACTAATTGACTAATTAACAAATCTGTGCTGGACTGTGATTGGTGTGTAGGAGCAGAGAAACCACAAAAATATACAATTCAGCAGTACCTGAGGAAACCACTGGCTTACAGAATCTGGAGACAGTATAGCTCCAAAGAAGCCTTATTTTTTTAAGACTTTTTTTTCAACTTGGCACTAGCATTCAATTTTTGGATTGAAAAAAAGAAGGTTTAACTGTTACTGAAGCATAGTTAGATAATGAACCTCTGCTTACCATTCTCATCTTGGAAAAGTTAACAAGGTTGTCCTCTGTGTAGTTTGGTGTCCCCTCCTCAATGAATGCCAGGTCTGTGAGGTACATCCCCAAGTACGGAACGCAAGGCGGGTCACAACTAACAGAGACAGCAGCACTTATCAGAGAGTGTACATACATTTTCACTCATTCTCACTTTACTCAAAGGAACACTAGAACTAAAGAGTACTGGATGATTGAAGAAACTGTCTGAAAGTCAAACAATAAGTAATGTTTAAAGTAGTAAGTAAATAAGTTATATCCAGTTTACTTTTTCAAAGCTTCTCGTAGGTTCTTGAACCTTCCCTCAGATGAGACCAACTTCTGCAGCTTGTCAATGACTGTTTTAGTCTAAAGAATGAATGGAGACCAAATATTATAACAAGGTATCATTTGAAACTTACACATTTGCAGTAAAGTTTCTATAAATGTTGAGAAACTTTTAAAGATGTATGGTTTAAGTATGAAAGACATGCTAACATGAATATCTGTAATTTAAAAAAGCTGGTCAAACATTGCAGAATCCAGAATAAAAACAAAAAGGAGTGTATTTTAATCTTCCCATGGAAACACCCTTCAGTTTTTCTTTAAAAAATCTGTATCTTACATTTCAATTGTATTTTAATTTCCAGTCTTTTATATGGTGTTACATATAACTGCTATAATTCATTTTTACATAACCAACCTCTACTTTTAATCTTAATCGAACAAGCGTTTTTTTTTTTTTTAACTGTGCCTTTACTTGAGCCCTATTCTGGTTGGCAGTCCTGTATTGTGTCTCATCCAAAAAGTAGTTCATGTTGAAACACTCCTTATAACTTCAACATAAATGGGTGGGGCTAAGCTGCTATAAGCTGAATAGGTGTATATGTTTTAAATGTGCTGGGACTGTGTGGACTATAAAGAGAACAGTACACTTTAAAACCTTAATGGTGATTGCATACTATATCTGACTCTTTTATTTCAACAAAGCAAAAATAATTTTCCATCATATAGGCCCTTTAAGATTTTGTCTGCGTTTTCTCAGTAACCCTTTGACCCACATAACAATACATTCTTTCTGAAGCAGTGTGTATATTTAGTACTGTGCAAAAGTCAGATAGCACTCTTTCATATGTTTAATTTCCTGCAAAAATGGATGTAAGGAAGTAATAAAAACGCAGGAAATATATGTTTAACAGTAAATTACATGGAAGCCTCCAGCACTAAGTATAATATGAAATCTATCAGTATTCAGTTTGTCCACTCATTACTTTTGTGCCCTGTACTGCAAGTCTTCCATCTTTCCCATCTTAAACCCAAACACTTACAGCCATGTTCTCCTAGCACGAGTTCCCAAAACAACATTATGTCCCCCTTCTAAGAGACACACAAATAGCTACCCACACCCACGCCTCACACCTTTCTTTCTGTGCATCTAAAATGGCTAAAGGAGATCTTTCTGAGGCGATTAGATAGAAGATCCTTCACTTGTGTAAGGATCAGGAAAGTCAAAGGAAAATAAGTGAAAAACAGAAGTTTCCAAAACTGGAGTTAAAAAAGTGATTATAAAGGAAAATGGGACTCCTACCAACAGTGCAAGACTTTGTTACTCAGCAGAAATGTTCAAATCAGATAAACAGTACTTGAAGCCTTTAGAGAAATTAAAGCTCTTCTCTTGCTACACATGTGAAAAATCCACAGGTGTTTCTGTCTATTCTGATGCTGTGAGAAGACAGCACTGAAGCTATGAAAAGATGTGTAGTTGTTCAAGAAGCCATTACTGAATGGACTAAAAAGACGAATGTTTGCTCTACAACACCCAGACTGGACATCTGAGATGTGTTTTATGAAGTGATGAGAGTAAATTTGGATCATGAGATGCAGAAACTGCTACTAGCTTTAAAGAACTTTGAAGGAGCCAACAAGAAACATGGAAAAATTCCTGCAGAAAAACTGAAGGCAAATCACTTGAAAGGAATGACACTTAGTAATGAAATTACATTATTCTGTGTATTCTGTGTATGTATTCAGCTTTTCTTTCTGACGCTGAAAATTGAATAACTTGTGCTCGATGGCTGTTTTGGCTAGAAAGTAAATAAATGAAAGTGTCTCGGATTTTTGCACGGTACTGTAAATGGAACCACGAGCATGCATTCAATAATAGATCACAGGCAAATAGTGGTTCTCTGCCCTACCTGTTTGGAGACTTTGAGCCAGGTTTTCTTGAGACGGAAGATGGCACTGCGGTTGAGGGAGGAGGTGATCTCCAGCACAGCGTTGTAGTTATGGAGACAGCGGCAGATGTCAGCTACTGCCACCCACTTCTCCATCACCGCCACCCGCGTGTTCACATCCTCGCAGCGCAGAATCTCAGAGGCAATCAGGTTGCTTATCTTTCGAAAAGAAAAGAGCAGGTTATAGTGTGATATTTACTTTAAAATTCTTGAACTGCATAAATACATGTTAGTTTCATACCAGTTAACAAGTACTGTATAGCATTTACTTAATTACAAGTCTTATAGTTCATAGGCAAATGGTCTAATCACCTAAAGCACAAAATTATTTCATGTTTAATTAAGAAGATTATGTGTAAATCGGTGACCTGAAAAAGTTGTAATAACTTTATATATCCCTTAGATTTACAGGCTATGTTTGTTACTATGCCTTTAAGACTAATACATGTAAATGAAATCTGTTCTGATTGCCTGTCATGAATATTGCTTCGTTCATAAAGCAGTCAGGGCTGAAATATGTAACATGTAACTGAATGGGAGGAGCTGTAGTCTGAAAAGGTGAATAAATGTCAAACAGTGACTTTAAAATGGCTTGTTTTTTTGCAGCATAGTTTCCATATATGAAATTGTGAATTGGGGAGTAAATTGTCCATTTTGAAACTATGATTATGTTTACATACCATTATTGTGCTCTTTTATTAAAAAAACTGAGGAAATGCATGTTTTCCATCATAGGAGCTCCTCTTAATTTTCTGCATTGTATATTTGAATGTTTTCTCTGTTACAAGACACCTGACTCAGCTCTTCTACTTATTAACAGGAGTTTAAAACGCATGTGATAGTGCTAAGAAATAGCACCAAGACAACAGACCTAATTAGACCTGCAAGGCATTACAGCATTACCATCAATAGATACATACATCATTGAAGTGTTTTGTTGTTTTCATGATGTAAGGTGTCTTTTCATTTTTGTCATTCTTCATCCAGCCTTGGCCAAAGAACTCCCTGGAAATGATGGTGAGAATTTGACTTTTAGAGGATGACACAGCCTTTTTTCAGGCTTTTTCAACTTCTTTTAATAGTTTTACCATTTCATAATTTTTTTTAGCTATTAATTGTGTTGTAAGTATTTTTTATGGACTGAGGGCCACATCACAGCAACATGTACTCACAATGTGTCTTCAATTTGCTACGGCTGTACAGAAAACTCCAAACTGCACAAACTGCGCGCTTTCAATGTGCAATGAAATAGTAAAATTCAAAACAAAAGCACTCTAAAAGTATTATTAGACTCCAGATAAAAGAGAAAAGATGTGCTTTGTACATCTGGTTATGCTGAAAAAATGTAATGCACTAAATTTATTTGACTCAAATGTGTCAAATAGATAAAACATTTTACAACACAATTACACAATTTCGTTTTTAGTTTATTAAATATGTTTATATTTTATTTGTGTAGAATAGATGAAAATCAAATAATTTCAATGCAGTTTTTCAGTGTAGTGTTTAGACACATTTCTAATGCATTCATTCATGTATTGAGGTTAGACTGGCCACTTGTCAACCAGGAACTGGTTTCAGTCTCCATTTTTTCAAAGCAAACCTCATTTTCATTGGTTTCTTTTGTAAATAAATTGAATAAGGCAATTTACATATAAAAATACATATAGAAACTCTAGTAATTTAACTCTAACAGAAGTACCTACAGTATCTCTGGATAGTGACACTTGGATAGCGAGAAATACCTAATGTGTACTCACTCGTATGGGATGACTTTGAACACTAGGTGGTCCAGCAGGGTGAGCTGCTCTGCGATCTCCAGAGCTGAGTGATTCTCAAAGGGCTCTGCTTTTCCATTCTCAGCCTGATGCACACACACAAACTTTAGCCGTTATCTGTGATTATGTAATCTATTCTCACATAAATCCCATGGTCTCAAGAAAGTGCTCTGGAACGTAACACGTGGCTGCAAGTGTGTATTACATGTTTGATCTGTGTGTGTCCTGCTTTATTAGATCTAAAATTGACTTAATTTAAAATATGCAATAACTGCTGCTTTGAATATCACCCAAAATTGTCCCACTCACCATTTGCAACACCTCCTCCAGCGTGATCTGATTGTCACCAGGGTCCTCCTGAGTGAGTGTCCTATCAGAGGAATTATGAACACTTTTTACACAGCCTAAGGGCTTCACAATCAACAACATGACAATTACGGGAATATTCTGGGGCCAGAGTAAATGGAGTCTAATTGAAAAGGTATTTCATTCTGTTAACCTGAAGTGCTTCTTAGATACAAAACACAGCAAAGTGTGGTTAAGACCAGGTGTATACACTGAGGTGCTTATTTACTATGTACCTACATTGCCTTGTACCTACACTGTGCCTGAAACACTTGAACCAGCTACACACAATACACACATCGTGTGACTACCACATCAAAGTTATGCTGAGATTGGTCCACCTTCCAAATAACATCCGGTCAACAGCAGCCCTATGTTAGTCCCTTTCCATTAATGGGTGGGGTACAGGGGGGCTAATAAATTGTGCATCAACTGACTGCAGTTAGTTACTGTAACCCTACCCAGTGCACCTGCAAGGTAGGTGTACCTGACAGAAGGATAATGACTGTAGGTGTTCCTAGCAAACTGGCAACTCAGAGTATATGACCAAATAGAAAACTTTGTATTTTGGAGTCAAGACAGCCAAGCAAATCTTCACTGACTGAAATGCATTAGAATAAACAGAATTTTTTCATCAACAAAAATCTAATTTTATACAATTTCCTACTAAACTGATGTAATTAGTTGATCAAGACTTGTTTGGCATCCAAATTTAACTTCTTCAGTTTAGCAGTTAAGCTATGGGGCTAATGTAGCTAACAAAGACTAGAACTCAACATTTACTCAAATTGTTTTTATAAAAATGCATCCCCAAAACTTCTCAACAACCTTTAAAACCACATCCAGCTCTTCATTAAGGTGGTACAGATTTGTGGCTTTGATTTAGGACACTGCATGACTTACTGTGGGCTATAAAAAGTACAAAAAATCACTGCTACAGGCAGCCTTTTCAGACACTACAAAGCAGTTATATTCACAGTTATGAGGAGGACTGATCTCAGATCAGCTGTGTTGTGCAAAGTGTCAGCATTCAGCAACATGGGGAAATTTTGTTTGTTTTTATATCTCAAAGTGAGTAAAGAGGTTTTGGGGTGTAAGGAGATCTGAGTGGGCAAGTTCTACCTTATAATGTTGGCTGCTGCTTTTCTTTCTTGTGTCAGCAGTTCAGGATCATGCATAACTTCCTCCAAGAAACTGATCACCTTCATTTTAAGCTCCATGTTGGTCTCAAAGTCCTAAATGTGTGTGCAGAAAGGTACAGAAATGAGAAACAGAAGAAAGAAAAGGAAGAGAAAATTAGAAAAGAGAGAAAGAAAGCACGTACAAACAACAGATCTTGTTTAAAATGGTGTAAAACTGTATGTGAAATACATCGGTTGTTAAATGGCACACGCTGTTTCACCTGCGAGTGCTTGGATACCCAGTGTCTCAAGACATTAAGAACTCGGTTGGTTGCTGCCCGGCGAATCACAAACTCCTTATCTCCGTTCCTCTGATCTGTGGGGAACCCTGTAAACCAATGCCAATTCATATTGACCATTTCCTGCCTAGCAACTAATGAACATAATAGTTTATTATAGAGTTATGAGTGTCTTGCCGATACCTGTGCTGGCCAGAGACATGCGGCGGTACTTCTCCTTGGTTGGCGTTCCTTCATTGGCACCGGCTGTGGCAATAGCAAAAGCAGACGCTGCCGAGAGCGCACTACGGTTGTTGTCCAATTCTCGGCAGGATGACATCACCATACCGTTATTGTAGGAGAACAGGGAGAACTCTACACAACAGGAGAGCAAGCAAAAAAAATCACTTACTGGACCTCCCTACGAGTGACGTGGGAGTATTTCTGACTTTCTTGACAGGTGTTGTCTAGATGTACTTAGCCTGCAGTAACTTGGTTGAATGGCGGATGTTGATTTAAGTATAGCTTTACAGGTTTAAGGACCAGACGTGGATTACTTGAGCACTGATGTACATCGCTCTGGATAAGAGCGTCAGCTAAATGCCATAAATGTAAATGTAAATGTAAATATATTTGGTGAAATATTCATTTAAGTGAAATGAACTGAAATAAACTAAACTTGACTTATCCATAAAGAGGATTAAAGTATACTTCTATTTTCTCTTTAATTAATAGATTTTAATCTGGAATGAATGATATGGACAAATATCAGATTGCAGTTATATTGCTATAAATTGCAATTGTGAAATGGCTTGAAATTTTATATTAAAAAATTGTAAAAAAAAATATTATATATTGTAACATTTAGATACACTCTTAAAAATAAGGGTGAGAGAAAGAGCTCTTTGTGTGATGCTGTAGAAGATCCAATTTTGGTTACCTAAAGACCCTTTCAATTTTTCAAAGAAGCATTTTTGTATGAGATGTGTGAGTGTGAAGAACCTCAACACAAAGAAAACATTCTTGGAAGAATCCTTATACTGGTGAAGAACCTTTAAAAGGTTCACACTCACATATCTCATTTAGAAACATGCTTCTTTCAGAAACAAAAATGGTTATTACATGGCATCACTCAAAGAATCCTTTCTAGCGCATTATTTGGCTTGACTGAATTATTTGGGCCAAAATTATTTGCTATTTTCTGAATTACTTGATTTGACCCACAGAAACTCATCAAAGGATGTCAGAGGTTGGGTAGGCTGCTGACAAATAGTTAGTTTGGTGACTGACTGTAGAGCCCATTTACTTATTGCAATCCTCTAACCAAAGGCCATATTATTTTCCTCAAATGCTAATTTACTGTGCTTTAAAAGGAAGGGCTTCCCCTTTAAAGTACAGTAGGTGTCACATAAAACATGATCTTCTCAAGCAGAAATAATGGAGGCAGTGACATTATCACCACAGTGGATGAGCCTTCAATGATGACCTATAAAAATGCCACAGATATCTACTGCAGCAAACAATCCTTCAAAGGTAGCCTCCAAAGCAGCTTAGCAGCAACCAGCATGAAGGCAATTCGTGTTCTCTGTCTGGTTGACACAGCCTAAATGCTTTTACTACCAGTGGGTTGATGTGATGTGGGTTTGGTAAGGAATACATATTTTCTCTCATGACGAGGTTTTGCACGTTATGGCAGTGTGGTTTATTTTTTTATAGTGCATCTCAGTGTCCAACAGGGGGCAGCAGCACACGCAAAATCACTGACTGCATCTCCAGCAAAACAATAGGCAGGGCTTTGATTTCCAAGATGGTCGAGACTAAAAATAGCCCATCAAACAAAAATGCTTAGAGACTACAGAAAACAGAAGTCCACAAAGCCATGTCATAAAAAACAACATTCTGCTGTTGCCATAAGGAGAAATTTATTATAAGCAGCACAACACAATTAGATTTTATCCTGGCATGTCCTTAATGCTGTAATACTGCAACACCAGTGTAAAGCAAAATGGTCATCGTTGACCTTTGACCTTCAGTTCAGATAGCAGAGTCAAGACAGTGTGAAGCCCCCACAACATCAGCTTCACTCAAGCAAGCCCTCGTAACCAGGGGCGGCAGAAAGAACACAGGCTAATGGTTGCTATGGTACAAGTTTTCCAAACACCTACTCATGCCTCCTTTGGCGTTTCCCTGTGCCTATTCTTATTGTTTTTTTTGTAACCCACAGAACAAATTAGATTCTGCATGAATCGTGCCTTCGGAGGCTTCTGTCTCTGAGCTCAGAATTAGTTCAGGCCTACATGTGCATGATGTAGGCTCTGAGATTCTCTGAGAGGACCATTGTCAGACATTAGGTGCAGAACAGACACAACTATTCAAAAGATTGAAATCATGATTTTCAATTTTAGAAAATTTTACATCAAATTACATAAATCTAATGCTAGTTTTGTGCTATGTCACACATTTCTAATAAGTATTAATAAACTAGGAAGCTATAAAAAATGTACATGATGGGCACAGCTGTAGATTATTCTACAGTGAGTGAGAAAGCTGTATAACACTGCGAACAAACTGAAAAAAAAAACATCCAGAATGCCTTGTGTTTCAAAAGTAGCCATCAAATCACAAGGGACAAAAACAAAAAATATTAACATGACAAAGATTGCAAACTTATGAATGACAGAATACCATGGATGCAAAGCTTTCCCAAAGACGGCCAAATGCTACTAAAGCAGTGTGCGTGAATCTCTCTGCAGAAGCAGCAATGTGGTAATGAGCCATTGAAGAGACAGATCTTGGCTGGTATAAGACGGGCAGGTGGCTCGTCTGCGGGAGATGCAGGTGCTCTAGTTTTTACTCATGCTTGGCCAACAATGTTTCAGCCGGGAAGACAGACAGAGCATACCATACCTGAGGAGTTTTTGCACTTCACGTTTTTTGGGGTGGTGGGCGATTTGGTGGGCGATGCCTCGGCCTCCGCATCATCACTCTGGACCTGCTCACTATCACTCTCCTCTCTTACAGAAATATCTGCAGGAAATCCAGGACCACATCTTACATGCTGGAGCAAATTGGACACACTCTATAGGGCAACCGTTTATAAGCAACACTAACTTACAGAAAAAAAAATACTTTGGTCAGATTATATTTTCAGTCCTGAGAAACTGTCTGGTTGGCTAAAAGAAAGGGCACTGCCCTTACACTTTATTTTTATACACAGATGAAATTCAGCACCTACATAAAATTCCAATGAACGATGCAGTTAATTACCAAAAACACTTATGCTATTTGAATAATATCATATAACAGTGTAAATAATGTTAAATAGTAAGAAACAATAGTAATAGGAATATTCTGTATTATAGACATTTCACCAGATCAAAGCAAATCCATTACAGGCTATAAAGACAGAGTGCACTACAGTTTTGGTAACTCACCCTGTTTGGCCAGTGAGGACTCCTCCACCCGGTCAGATTTGCCCTCTGCCTCGTCAGGGATTTTGCTGGCAATGGGGCTGGACACATAAAGCTTGTTGATGTCCAGTGTGGTCTTGCTGAAAGGGGACATGGCAGAGTACATGCTTGCATAGCCATTGGAGGAGCAGCTGAGGGCGGCAAGGTCCAGTGCTTTGCCCCCAGTTATGATGGGGATGTTGAGGGAGAGTTTGCGGCGGCGGTTGGGAGAAGACGTCTTAGCAATGGCCAGCGGAGGAGGAGACGAAAACTTGCGGCTCGCACGAGGAGACTTAGGTGGTTCTCCATATAACAGCTTATTATTCTGACTGCTGGCAAAGAACAGCTCTAGAGAACTACACATCAGAGAGAAACATACGCCAAATGAGAGAGAGAGAGAGAGAGAGAGAGAGAGAGAGAGAGAGAGAGAGAGAGAGAGAGAGAGAGAGAGAGAGAGAAAGA
>JBBPCZ010000019.1:2503780-2514163 GCA_037974445.1 Brycinus macrolepidotus | reverse complement strand
TGTGCTGTTCACACTGTGTGCTGTGGTGTGTTCACGTATGACCGAATGATCACTATCACTATCACTATCACTATCTAAGTCACTGGCCTGTAGCTGCTGTGGTCCTTAGGATGTGGGGTCTTCAGCATTGGTACCACACAAAGAAGTTTTCCAAAGCTGTGGTACTCTCTCCAGCTTCATGCTCAGGTTGAAGATGTGCTCCATTACCCCACACAGTTGATCCACGCAGGACTTGACAACCCTTGAACTGATGCCTTCCTAGCACTGATCCTCCTCAGTTCCCTCCTAACCTGGATGGTTGACATAGACAGGCTGGAGCAGGGTGACTGTGTGCTGGAGGTTGTGGTTGGGGGGGAGCAGTGAGCACAGAATGTGGATGAGGTGTGAAGTGTAGAGGAAGTGTGAAGTGTCTGAGATGAAACAGAGGTGGGGGTGGGGGTGTCTTTAGCAGATGTTGGACGCTGCATCAGGGAGGGCAGAATGGGTGGAGAGACGGGGCAGAGAATGAATCAAACCTGTTGAAAAAGTGGTTCAGTTCATTTACCCACCCCCCACCGGCAGAGAGTTCCGAGATGGTTCTAAGGCCCCTCCAGACTCTGCTGACATTGTTCTGCTGAAGCTGGTTTTCCATCCTCTGCCTGTAACTGTTTTTCCCGTCCCTGATCAGTCTTTTCAACTCTCTCTGCACCCTTTTCAGCTCCGCCTTGTTTCCTGACTTGAAGGCCCTCCTCTTTTGCTTGAGAACGGCCATGATTTCCGGTGTAATCCAGGGTTTGTTATTTGGAAAGCACTGCACAGTCCTGGTGGGTACGATGTTTTTCACACAAATTTATGTAGTCCGTAATGCAGACCACAAGACTGTCAATGTTCTCCCCACAGTCATCACACAGCGCTTACACAGTAGACTCAAAAAAGTCCTTTAGAGCCTCCTCAGTCTCATCCTACCATCTCTGCACAGTGCGAGTGACTGTGGGTGTACTATAGGCTCAGGGAAAAGGTGAACCAGGTTGTGATCGGATCTTCCAAGGGGTTGGAGAAGTGATGTATTGTATGCCTCTTCAGTGTTGGCATACAGTAAGTGCGGTGTTTTCTTGTCTCTGGTGGGGCATGCCACATATTGGGTGAAGGTGGGCAGTGTAGAGCCAGCAGTCCAGTCACATCAGCTGGAAACCAGACAGCACCACGTTCGTGTCCAGAGCCAGGTCTCCATTAGCATCATGATGCTACACTGTCGGTATTCACCCTGATACCGGGTTAGCGCTGCTAGCTCATCCATCTTGTTGGGAAGAGATCTTACGTTCCCCACAATGATGGAAGGGAGAGCTGGTCTTTAACGTCTCCTTCTAGGGCAACAACGCTCCCTCCCGGTATGATATCCCTGTCTTTTCCTCCTCAGCTCACTGGGAATGTCGGAT
This sequence comes from Brycinus macrolepidotus, assembly GCA_037974445.1. Classification (NCBI taxonomy): domain Eukaryota; kingdom Metazoa; phylum Chordata; class Actinopteri; order Characiformes; family Alestidae; genus Brycinus; species Brycinus macrolepidotus. Next base: position 2,512,748 of record JBBPCZ010000019.1, on the reverse strand, counting down.
CTGGCTGTGGATAGCACCGCTGCGGTGCGCAGTGCTAACAGCTTACCCCGAGTGTAAACAATGGAGCCGTATGCCAGGTCTCCAAACACAGACGAAAAAAGTGAAAAATACAGTACTGAAAAGGCTAAAACAAATACGAAACAGTTGTGCATCATATCGGGTTTTAGTACGAGGAATTAAATAAAAAACTAAAAAGAATTAAAAGAGGAAAATAAAGAAGAAGCTCAGCAATGAGAGAGCTGCTGTAACAGGCTGCCACTCGCTGGTGCGTTGGGTTCCACAATGCCAAAACACAGACAAAAACCGAAAATTAAAAATCCATTTGATAATTTTTGTGAGGCTTGATCTGATCATCTGTGCAAAACTTGGGGAAGATTGGACAGAGTTTGTGGTCTTTAAAAACTTACTGAGTTCAAATTGGAATACAACAAATTTTTGAAATTCGGGCATATGGTTCAAAAGTTGGAGGCAGGATTTGAACCATATGACCCATTGGTGGTGCTGAAGAGGCAGACATGAAACTTGCTGAAAAGAATCAGGGGACTGTCACCGATCAGTGTGCTGAATTTTATGACTTTTTACCCTACTGTACTAGGGATTGCCGTTGACACCCTAGCGAGAAGAAGATTATGGAGAAAAGGTATAAACACAATGAGTGCCTACTCAGCTAAGCTGCTTGGACCCAACTAAGTAGGCAACAATGCACTGGGAGGAAACAGTTGCACTGTCGTAATATATGGTTAGAACACTTTAATGTAATGTTTGGTATTTAGCAGTGGAACAAACATGGAATAAACATAACTAAATTAACTTGAATGAATTGTTGTAGCATCTTATTACTGTAGCCATGTCATGCAGCACCACATCCAAAGCTGATAGATAGTTGGTCAGCTAAACCTGCTTTTATAGCTAATTGAAACAACTGGAGGATGCTGCTCTCACATGGAGAAATCATAGCAGGCCCACAAGAGAATCAGTTTGCTTTGTCTCTTTGGCAGAATCAGTTCATCATCTGTTGTCCATTGCTGTTCATCCTAAGTGCACCTGTACAGCTCTTTTTTTTGTCCAAACTGAGTGTGGTTGGCCACCTGAAATATTTAATTCTACAGCTGGCAGTCACTACATAGCTTCAAAGCATCAACCACTTAGGTAGCTCCGGTGTGGCATCTCTTAGATGAGGGGTCCCAGTGCTAGCTATCGTCATAAATGCATAAATACAATGTTATTAGGTTAGACACTCCCAGACTCTCAGTCTCTTAGGATTTTGGTTTGATGTCATAGTTGTTTTTTGCAAACACATGCCAGGGTCTGTTGTATGTATTTGCTGTAAGCCAAGTGACTGATGAAGAACTGAAGAAGAATGGAATGAAGTATTAACATTTAGTCTCAAAGGACAGACTGGCCAAATTATCTCAGCTGCAACTCTGAACATCTGTTTAGAGTGAAGACAATAATTAGTATCACAGATCTGCAGGCCAGACAGTAATCATTTTAAATCAGTGCCAATGCCTTTTTGAAAAATAAGTTGTAGAATCTATGAGTCTCCAGTGCACTACTTGACTGAATTTTTGTGAAGACACTATTCCACATTTCTTGTCTGAAGGGGTCTAACTTCATCAACTGCTGTAAATAGAAACTACTGTCATACTGAAAGTTGACACTTCTTTCAGAACAGAAATGCTTTAAGATGTGGTTCGTTTACCTGACAATAAGCAAATAGAGCACACTTATCCTGAGGCACTTTGTCAGCCAGCAAAGCAATGGCCTATTAAGTTTTATATTTGCTGACTTGAAACATTCTTATTCTTACCTAGACTTGTAAGGAAGTGACAACGTCAAACCCACAGTCAACTGTCAAGGTCAAAAGGATGCTGTATGAGATAAAATGGTTACCAAGCAAACGTGGGATGAACTGCATTGGTCTATGCATTGATGGCTCTGTTATATTTATTGATGCAGTAGTTTCAAAAAATCTCAAGAGTTATTTTGCTAATGTGGAGAATTGTAAAGAAATATATGAGAGTATATTACAAGCTATTATGGTAACATTATAATTATGCAGACAGTTGCCTGAGCATATTTGATATTAGCTATGCTGGTGAATTTCCAGAGAACTGTGTTGGTGAAGTCAAGTTCAGACTGTTACTGTCATTATTATCTCCATAACTTGTCATTATTATCTCCATCACTTTAGTAGTGTTGACCTTTAGTTTGTCTATAGTGCACTTAATTGTAAAACTACTTATATACTCTGAATCGTACTGCCAACTAGTATTACTTGGAGTATTGGCTGTGACTATTGGAGCTAGGCTTTCAGTTAGTATCATAATTTTCAAAACACAGTTAAAAAATGAGGGAAAGACATTTCTAAAATAATGCTTATTACTTTTAGCGTCCCTGTTGGACTCCAGTAGTATTTTAGTGTCAAGCTAATTACGCTGCACATGAACATGGTGATTCTAGATTAAACATGGACATCTGAAACGTGTTAATGCATTTCTTGTCTTATCTGAATATTGCAACAGATGATTCAGATTAACATGTATGTGTAGCATTTCTACAGCGATTTCTTGAGTAAACGGTCCTGGCATAAAGCTGCCACTGTTGACTTTCTGAAGCCTGCTCATATTCACAGATCTATTACTTCCAGAAGGCCTAGAATGATGAAACCTCAGTTGGACTGAAGGACAGCCATTTATTTACAAAACAGAGTAGAGGAGAATTACACCAGGATTCAATTAAATTAAACCAAATTCTTCAAAGTTTATTCTAAGAACTTACAGGCCAGTGTTGACTATGTCTAACAGTCTTGTGTTTGTTCATCAGCATGAGTACTTTCTATGTTCAAATGTGTTATACAGAGTCTACTATAAAATCACAATGAATGACAGGTTGATATGATATTTTATAAATGTATGCCTTCTATGATATTTATTATTTTTTTTATTTGACAGGGAAAAGGAAGCTAATAAGACAATCCATGCAATTGAATTCAAAGCTAGTTCATGTGATCACAACCACAGCCTCCAAATAAAGCATCTAAACAAATATACTATACAATATGTTATTGTTATGAACTTCCTACTTTTGGAATTGAAAGAGTCAGTGCAGCCTAACAGATGTCCATCAAATCAAATCAAGTCAGATATTAAAAAGGCACCAGCTAATTGAGTCACCTGCTCAGTTAGGCAGTTGATGTCCAAAGATGTTGAGCTCCATTATGTTGCTGTATGGTCAGTGCAAAGAAAACATGCGTTGGCCTGGCATATCTAGCAACCAGGGACAGCATGTGCAAGCCTCTCTACACTTGTGCTGTTTGAAGGAGAATGGGTGAGGGGATTTGGAGGAATTTTGCATGTACAGCAACACAAATAATCTTCTAATATGGGGAAATGGGCAAAAGAATAAAGGCACAATGAAATTCTTTGAGCAATCCCATAGAAGAGTCACTTTTAGTTCTTGGAAGAACCATGGTTGAAAAAGAGACAAAGTAAAGTGTCCCCTTATAGCCACCCATGAACACACCACAGCACACAGTGTGGACAATGTGAAATTCTTTCTCTGCATTTAACCCATTTACCAAGGGAAGCAGTGGGCTGCTTCAACAAGCTGCGCCAGGGGAGCAGTGTGTGGGGTACCTTGCTCAAGGGTACCACAGTGATGACACTAGCAGTGTTGGGATTTGAACCCACAACCTTCTGATTGCAGGTGCAATGCCCTAACCACTAGGCCACCAGCTGCCCTGGGGGGTAGTTAGGGCATTGAGTATGGATGAGTATGAAGAACCTTTTAAAGAACCTTCACATAAACAAATTGAGTATACTTACTATATCTTGGCTCTTTGAAGTTACCTTAATAATAAAAATAGTGTGCTTTAATTAGATACTAATTATTTCTCACTTTTAAATTCCTCTGAATTTTAAACTTTCAATCGGTACTACTCTCATGCACATAAAAAAAAGATATCCTATTTCAATTATTTAATTTTCTTGAAAAGTTATTGTTGTCTATCCAAGCTTATTTTGCGGAACACTTGTCATTTCTTGAAATAAATATAGAAGTGTATAGCCTATTGAACTGAATATAAATCCATCATAAATGTAATTCATACATATATGTACTTAAGCACATAATTATGTTGTCACATTTAAACAGTACAGCAAATCAACAGTAACAACCGCATTTGCTTAAGAGTTAATGAAGGTTAAGGTTAATGAGGATGTCTCTGCAAAACCCCTGCTTTGTGGAAACTGATGCTGTCTTGTTGTGTACTCATAACACATAGACCCTGCTTCCATATGTGGTGTTAACCTAGGCCACTAAGATATGATCCAGAGCCGGCATGCAAACAAACATTTTTTGCATCCTTCATTTGCTTATGAGATTTTAAAAGCATTGAAAAAATTTGATTCACCTCCCCCCGTTCGTCCCTCACATCCTCTCCTCGGAGCACTGAGGGAAACTTCCCGTGCCAGAGATAGCTTCTAGTCCCAAGAGGAGCCCCATAAAGCATGTAAGCTGGAGGCATGGTGCATTACATAACTGTATGCTACCTGTTACCTAGCAACACCTCTGTGCACTAGTGGCTAAGATACTCTATGCGCTTCCCCTCTCTCTCCATTTTAGAAAGGCAGACCTCTGCGCTGAATCCCCAACAACCTCCATTTCTGCTGCCAAGCAGACCTTAAAGAAGCCATGGCGCTGTCAAAACCATTACATCACAGTCATTTGTTTCCAGCACTGGAGATGTTGAGTAATTCATCTGCAGTAGGCAACGTTCGAATATGCATGTAATCTAGGATGAGTGTTTGCATGAGGTTATATATAAACTGAACAGCTGATGATTTTCAGAAACATTCATGACATCTCACAACACATTCATATGTGTTCTGCAAATTGAGAGCAGAATGACCACTTCATTTACAAAGAAATGGAAAGTGATGTAAGTCTAATTGGAAATAGGGATCAAATGATGGCAAGTGGTAACCATTATTGTCACAAACCTCACAGTGCAGTTTGGGAAGTTAAGGATGGATAGGCTCATGTGTTTAGCACAGACAGTGCTATTTACTGTACTTCTCTGATGCTGCGAAAAAGAGGAAGCAGCTGAATGTCAGAGATTATTTTACCTATGCTCAAAGGGCCCATAAATTATTTTATGGTCATATAGTTTTTTTAATTCCCCTAAGATCCACTTATAACATTTCTATGGTTTTATACACCAAAACAATGATAATTCACTTTTACTGACTATTTCCCAAGCTCTCGTTATCCCTGTTTTTGCATAAATGAACTAGAACAATAAAGAGTCATTTTGAAACATTAACAATGTATATACACTACATCAAATGGTTTAATTAAAAAAGAAGGTTATGTGAATCCATTGTTACATTCTGAATATACACAATTCCCTGGTATATCTTTTTGGATATTGTGAAATATTGCTAGGTTCTTGAAACCAACTACTGCAAACCCAATGAGCAACATCCAGCACTCAAGCTTTCCTCATTAATGATGCCTTTAATTTTCTACATTCAACAATATCAAACCAAAAGACTCAAAAGACTGACTGAGACCTTTGGATGTATGAACTGATCACAATTTTTTGCTTTTTTTATTTCTAATATTTTCAGTTTTATGTTTCATCATTTTTTCAGGCTGCACACTGCAGCAGGGCAAATAATTATGTCATGATTTATTAATTATGCTCAACCAAATTCCTATATAGTTTCTATATAGCTCTTAGAATCTTAGTAGAGTTATGAAATAAATTTGTGAGGAGGACCACACCTAAAGCTCCTCCTTCCAGTCTTCTTATACCCTCTACCTTGGTTTCCTGTGACAAAGATTTTGCACCCCACCACATAACTATCTCCTTCCAGATTTCTCAATATCTGTCTTACCTCCATTCTAATCTTTTCTCATACATACATACAACCATAGGTAGGTCCAAAATCACAAACTCTGAGTTGAAGTTCATGATAGCAATGCTAGTAATTTGTAGCTTCTGATATGCTCTTAAAAAAGGTGCTTCAAAGCAGTGACCGATCATAGTCTTGCAAGGTCCCTGGGCAAAGAATCTTTGGAAAAATCGTCCTTTAACTCTAACAGTATCATAAAAAGCAGAACGCTCAAAAAATAAAATTAAACAGTTGTTCATATTCGTGTTTGCATGCACACTGAGCAGTGAATATTTGTATGGTTGTTTGCAAAACAAACAAAATTAGCATTATTAACAGATCCTACTATGTTTACACTGTAACAGTTTTAGGTCAAATTTACTGTACGGTAGTGTTCATAAGGCTGCATGACATGTACAAAAGCTTTTTATGACACAACATTAACTTACACAGACATTTATGAAGGCTTATCACAATGACAAGTCAATAACAATTTAAAACTTGAGGGATCTAAAGACATGTAGCATTTCTTTGAGCAAAGCCAGGGAACAGCCAGTGTAGAACTTTTTAAAAGCATAAGAACCTTCACATAATGTTTTGATTCTTTACCAATATAAGGATTCTTCCTAGAATAGTAATGCTACGTGGAGGTTTTTCCAAACTTTAAAAAGGTTCTCAACAGTCACACAGATGGTTCTTTTAAGAACAACCATTGAAAAGTTCTTTAGGCAACAGAGTCACAGGACGTATACAAAGTAGTGTATTTCTTAGTGCCATTCCCAAGCCTGTATAAATGGGGAGGGTTACGTAAGGAAGGGCATCCAATGTAAAACTTTGCCAAGTCAAATATGCGAACAACCAGAAAATTTCCCATACCAGATAGGTCGAGGCTTGGATTAACAATGACCGCCACCAATACTGTTACCTGACAGGGTCCTAGTGGAAATTGGGCTATTGTTGGCCGAGGAAGAAGAAGAGGGGAAAGGCGTGTCCAGAGGCAGGAGGAGAGGAAGAGGAGTAGGAGAGTAGAAGTGAGGGTGGGGACTTTGAATGTTGGCAGTATGACAGGTATGAAAGTATGAAAAGTTGATATATTATGAGTCCAGGATACCAGATTGAAGGGAAGTAAGGCCAGGTGTATTGGAGGAGGTTTCAAATTGTTTTATCATTGTGTGGATGGGAGGAGATATGAGGTAGGTGTTGTTCTGGACTGTGCTGGATTAAGTAGTGGAGAGTGTACCCAAGAGAGAGAGATTTGTGGTCTGTAGGAGGACAGTGAGGGCAGAGCCAAAGATCAAGTGGTGGAGGTTGAAGAAGGAGGACTGTAAGGTGGAGTTCAAGGATTTGTTAAGACAGGCATTGGGTGGCAGTGAAGAGCTGCCAGGTAGCTGGGCAGATTTTGCAGAAGTAGTAAGGAAGACAGCTAGAAAGGTGCTAGGGGTGACATCTGGACAGAGAAAAGAGGACAAGGAAACCTGGTGGTGGAATGAGGAAGTACAGGACAGTATCCAGTGGAAGAGGTTGGCAAAGAAGTGGGATTGTCAGAGAGATGAAGAAAGTAGAGAGGAGTATAAGGAGATGAACCGTAAGGTAAAGAGAGAAGGGATAAAGTTGATCAGCCACAGTGTGAAGTTATGGGAAAGAGTGATGGAATCTAGGTTAAGAAGAGATGTGATGATCAATGAGCAGCAGTTTAGTTTCATGCTGGGAAAGAGCTCTACAGATGCAATGTTTGCACTGAAGTTGTAGATGGAGAAGTACAGAAAAGGTCAGAAGGTGTTGCACTGTGTCTTTGTGGACTTGAAGAAAGCATATGATAGGGTGCCCATAGACCCTGGAGAGATGGAGATGTACTCTGGAAAGGAGAGGAATGAAGGTAAGTAGGACTAAGACAGAATACCTACGTGTAAATGAGAGGGAGGACAGTAGAATGGTAAGGATGCAGGGAGTAGAGATAGCGAAGGTGGAGGAGTTCAACAGTTCTGTCATGCCTGGACTATCAGAGACTTCTATTTGACAGCCCAGCTGCTCTGAATTCCCCTTGTTCCACGTGGTGTTTCCCCATTGGTTATGGTCACTCGGGTTTCCCCTTTTAAGCTCTTCCTCTTCCCCTAGCCTGTCACCTGCCATCCCTCACTTTCAGTGGTTTTGCGTGTATGTGTAGTGGTGTTTTGGGCCCTCGTGCCTTGTTTTGTTTGTTGTGTTTGTCTAATAAAGACAGCATTATAATGGAGTCTCGCGCCTGTGCCTCGCTCCCTCTACGATATGCGTACAATCCCGTGACAAGTTCAGAGTACCAGGAAATGTGAAAGAGAGGTGGAGAAGAGACCATACTACCTTCCCAGGGAATTCTCACATGTTATCGCGATATCAGTGTGTGTGTCCCCACAGCTAACATGGACACAGCATGTGACTCTCTCCACTCTGTTTTCAGCAGGCTGCAGACACAGCATCTCCAGCTCCTGTTTATTATCCCAGGCGACTTCAACCATGCCTTCCTGGACTCCATACTGCCCAACTTTCCCCTAATATGTGACGTGCAATACCAGAGACAATGAAACACTGGATTTACTGTAGGCCAAAGCTAAGGAGACATACAATTCATCACCTCTCCCTCCCCTTGGAAGATCCGATCACAACCTGGTGCACCTTGTCCCTGTGTATAAGCCTTTAGTTGACAGGGAGCCAGCAGCCACCCACACAGTGCAGAGATGGTAGGATGAGACCGAGGAGGCTCTAAAGGACTGTTTTGAGTCTACTGTGTGGGAAGTTCTGTGTGATAACCACAGGGAGGACATTGAGAGTCTTGTGATCTGCATTACGGACTACATAATTCTTTGTGTGGATAACACCGTATTCACCAGGACTGTGTGGTGCTTACCAAATAACAAACCATTGGGTGGTTTGTTATCCAGGATGTTCTCAAGCAGAAGAGGAGGGCCTTCAGGACAGGAAACAAGGAAGAGCTGAGAAGGGTGCAGAGAGAGCAGGAAAGACTGATCAGGGATGGGAAAGACAGCTACAGGCAGAGGATGGAAAACCAGCTTCAGCAGAACAATGTCAGCAGA